>CAAKHF010025429.1:77767-92275 GCA_901007745.1 Hippocampus kuda | reverse complement strand
TTGTTTGTTTGTTTTCTAATGGGTTGCATTAAAAGGTATGGTGATGCATTTTTGTGCAACCCCCCCCCCCCCAAAAAAAAAACGACTTCATCTAACACTTTTGTCTGCATATATTAAAACCGTCTAAAACCGGTAACATTTCGTTTTATGAATAAGTGATGCTAGCAGCCTTGGCGTCCCTTTGTACATGCGTGTTTAGCGAGCTGGGAGCGTTTCTTTGGACGTTGAGTGAGTGAAGTGAGCCGATATTCAAAACTTGCTAGCGGCTTTAATTACACTTTTTTTTTCCACTTCATTGATTCTGTTGAAGCTCTGAAAAGCACTCTTTAACGTAAGCCATTCCACTTCATCACATCATACTTATTATATTGACGCTTGCATTTTTGCACGTTTTCGATTCATTTTTGTTTCTCTGCACTGCACTCAATTAGCATCCAAAATGCAAGTCGCACACCGTCTGAGAACTTTGCCGTAACAGGCCAAGGTGCAGTTTTGTTTCTGGGTCAGGAAAAGGCTGTTTGGTAAAATAAATAAATTATCTTCAAAAAATTCCTGTGCTGTTTTTAATTGATACCGGGTCGTTTCATTACCGCCGCATATGCTTATCTTCTCGTGTTTGTGTAATTAATTTCGGCTTAATATCAGCGTGCCTGCATGGTGCCCGTCTATCATCTGCGGCTCGCCCGTTTCGACGCCGAAGTGTTTACTTTGTCACACACCAAGGCGGCGCTCCAATCGCATACAGAATGGGAGGAATGAAGACAAATCCACTTCCTGGTTCAGGGAATTTGTCATTAGCGCAGCCGCTAGTGGGCCACAACATTAGGGACACCTGCCCCATCTAATGAGATCCGATGCAAAACACTGTCGCTGAGCTGCATACAGTATTTATTATTGTGGCTGTGGTTTGCAAAATTAGATTGTACGGGAAGTCGTTTTGAATATTGTGGTGTTGATTATTGCTCTGAAATTATTTTGGGGGGAGCTCATCATGACCCCTGACAGTAGTTCCACCAATCGACACTAAATTGGGTGGACAAGTCTATCATGAGAGGCCGCAAGAAAAAGTCTCATGGGCCCATGCCTGAAATTAAACAGGAAGTCAGCCATTTTGGTGTGAGGCAGCCATTTTGGGCAACATCCAGGCTTTGTACTTCGCCAGACTGCAACTGGGGAATTCGCCCAGATGAGGCTCGATTGGAAGCAGGCAAAATTAACAAGATCTTTTTTTTTTTTTTTGCTTATGGCATCTAATGCAGGCAAATCGCCAAAAAAGAGGGTGCGACAGCCATTTCATCGCTCCTCGGAGCTTCAGTTTTCATTTTTATTACGGGCTCTTTTTTGAGTCGTCAAGGGTGCACAACTTGGAATTTGTTTGGTTGCAGTCTGCTTGCAGTGGGGCCGAGTTGGAGAAGGGAGAATAAAGCTGTGTGTGGCAGTTAGTGTCTCTTCTGTAATACGCACTACTGCCACCTATAGGACTGGAGTGGAATAGTGTCATTTACCAAGTCATAATTATTCTATGAAACGAATTAGTAATACTCAAAATGTGGCTCCCTCTAGAGGTAAGCAAAAACAAAAAAACATCCCATATACAATTTAGTTGCATTTAAAATTTAATATAAAACAACGGTCTGATTTAACATTTAACTAGATATTACTAGGTGACTATTTTTAAAACAATCATAATGTAAGTACATTTCCCATATTTAATCATAGCGTTAATATTTAAACATCGCATAATGCTACGGTGTTTAACATTAACATTGAATCTACTTTTTAGGGATAAAACCACTGCCTCGTTTTTCAGGTGCTACTTGGTTTAAAAATTTGGATTACCATTGAAAAAGACATTTCCAGTGCCGGAGGTGATTCGGAGCTGTTGCATTGGATCTCATTAGATAGTGCAGGTAAGTATATTAAAAGATTACAGCCGGCATTACACTTGAACGATGTCTGCTAACCACGTTAAGTCATTCACCGCTGAAACTCCCAAAGTTTGGGTTGCAGGGGAAGTTTTTTTGCGCCTACATCAGCACATGGGGATGTACTTTGCATGAGCTTTTGAATGGTGTGGAACTTCACTGATGTGTGCATGGCTGTGTGTGTGTGTGCCTGTATGAGGAAGCAAAAGAAAGTGGGTGTATGCGGCCAGATGGCTAGAGGCCGAGCTGGAGAGGAGCTGAGCTGAGACGAGATGAGCAGGGGGATGAGCTTGGACCGGCCATGAGCTATGATTGTCCTTCACTGCGCGGGAATCCATTACGCAGTCAGGGTCGCCGCAGCCAGAAACACAAAACACACACATGCATGTGCACACATTCGGCATTGAGTCGTGCATGTCACAACAACCAGGTGACGAAGGGTCGTCCTCAGCAGGAGCCATATGTATGTATAGAAGCATCTCATCCCCTCTGTGAGATGATGACTCATACCCTATGCCGGTGATTTTCAAATTGTGGTACACTCTTCATTTCATGTTCATGTGCAATGCATTTCAATGGAGTCATTACTTAAATCCATTTTGTGGTCAATATTAAAGCAAAATGTTAATCCTCAAACTCCGCCTAATGCTACAGTGGATTACAATAACATTAAGTATACTTTTTGGGAAGAAAAACATTTTTCTATGGGCACTTGGGTCTTTGTAACTCATTCACAGCAAGCTAATGTCAAAGTTCTCAAATTTGCCAGCAATTTTAGAGGAATTTGCCTCATCTCTCAAAACCCACCAAGTTTTTTGCTCTGTGACAATCTAAACAGCAAACCTACCAAAAGAAGCTCTCGAGCTTGTTTCGAACGTATTTTCAAACACACCAGTAAGACAAATACCAAAAAACTGTTCAAACGTCATCATGTTCAAACGTACTTGTCTGAACGTATTTGCAAATAACCTCTTTCTGTTCAAAAAGTGACTAAAACTAAAATATTCATCATTGGCAGTAACAGGTTGGATATCAGATGACGAACAGAAACGTCAACGGCAGCGAATAACTTTACAACGGGCAAGATGGCGGTACCTGGCGAGTATTTTGAGGCGGTTCCGCTTCAATATCTCTCCGCTTTAAATAAATGAAACGGCTGATAAATTGACGTCGGGGTTGAAAATGGCGCAAACTAATTCTCGAATTCTCTGTACTGTTCTGCATGGGGAATGTGCGATTGGTGTTACTCCAGGGTGGCGGTCGCGCGGGGACGAAGGGCTTGCTTTCATAATGGGAGCTACAAATTGAGAGCGAGAGAGAGAGAGAGAGAGAGAGAGAGAGAGAGAGAGAGAGAGAGAGATGATTGGATTTGAATCATTATCCTCACACAGTAATTAAAGCCTGAGGGTGAATGGATGTTTGGACCGTCTGACAAGAACATTTTTTCTCTTTTTTTTCTTTAACTTCCCGCCTCTGGAGCGCGCTCTTTTCTCTGTCTATTACGGCACCCGCCGCTCTTTTGTCGCGACAGACTCAACGCGGCCCGCCGATGATGACTCTTAGCCATTAACGACGCTCAGTGCACAATGAGAGGAAGGATGGAAAATTCCGTCTTCAATGAAAGGCTGCATTTATACAGCGGATCAAATAATATGCATCCTAATATCTATTTACTTTTACCGGACATTTGAAACAACTTGCAGGCGCACGCCACAAAGCCGTGGAAACCGGCAACGCAAGTTTGGTCATTGGGCAGCAACACAGTAGTAAACAATCAAAAAACAAATAGAAATACCCCCTTGGCAAACTTTAACAATATTCCAAACCAAATCAGCCAATAAATTAAATTATGCTAGGTAAAGACACATCTAAGCTGTCATGACTGAAGTATAATGCACTGAATTCCAGCACAACGTTTTTGGACTAGCGAATGTGGGAGTATTTTTCCCAGTCTGGATGAATTCCCCTTGACATTACCAGAGAACTATTTCACATGCCGTGCAGAACTTTATCCCGCCGTATCCACGCGGAGCTGTCATCTTTTTTGACGTTTTCGAAGGAATAAGAGCTTCGGCTTTGGGATTTGCCCAAAAAAAAAATTCTGACCAATTCTGACCGTGGCATGTTAGCTCTGACATTTCTGACAACCTGTACAGAATCTCCGAACATCTCTAGTAACACACATCAAGTCGGTAGCTGTCCAAATGCAATAGTATCGTATTTTCCATGACCAAAAGGCGCACTTAAACGTCTGAAATTTTCTCCAAGATGGACGGGGCGGCCTAATAACGCATTGTGTATGCACCGAGTTGCAAGATCTGCAAATGCTGTCATGCGACTCCGATGAGGGGTGCTTCTTATATTGAGGAAAGGCGGACGTAACTGAGGAAAGCACGCGGACGTTAAAGTGAGACGGGTGGGCATGAAAGAGGACTCTAAAGGCACGCCCCCAGTAGGGGTGCATATAATAAATAGTACCGTATTTTCTGGACTATAAGCCGCAGTTTTTTTGTAGTTTGGCTGGGGGTGCGACTTATACTCTGGAGCGATTTATGGGTGAAATTATGAACACATTATTATATCATTTCACGTTATTTTCACATTTAACCACAGGAGGCTGCTCTCGACCTGTGTTGATAAAACCACGATGAGTCTGACGTAAGTGACGTAGAAGCGGAAGCGCTGCATCTTCTACCTACGGAGTTCGTGGAGTTGCTTTAAAGTGACACAGAGGATGAAGATTTCATTGGATTTAGTGATTTGGAGTGACATTGATGGTTTGGTGAACTTGTTAGCATGTTCTTTATGCGATGCGATAGTTATCTGAATAACTCTTAATATGTTACTTGAACATACCAGGCACGTTCTCAGTTTGTTGTTGATGCGTCATGTAAGGTTAGCATGTCGTACACTTATTCGGCATGTTGTTTTCTATTTTATTTTAATTTTAAATTGCCTTTCAAGATGGCATGTATGTTCTTGGTGTTGAATTTATCAAATAAATTTCCCCCCAAAGTGCGACTTATGTTTTTTTTTTGTTCTTTATTATGCATTTTATGGCTGGTGCGACTTATAGTCACCAAAATACGGTAAGCGCATGGCGCAAAACAACCTCTCCAAAGTGGCACCATCTTAAAAAAAAAAAAAAAAAAACCTTATAAGTAGCATTTCTTTAAATTCTCTTTTAAGTAAAAATCACATCTTGTCTCCTTTAAGGGGCATGGCCTAGTGAGTGACATCAAGAGCTGCAGTTATGCAAGTGAAGCCGTAGCTTCTGCTCCTTGCGAGTGCTTTCATTCTGTATTTGTGTTTCGGATTGTTTATCTCAACTGAAAGAAAAAATCTAACTAATCATAGGCCGCTAACATAAACTTCATTAGTCTCGGCAAGTCAAGGAGCCACTGTAGTTTCCCCTCGATGGCATAAGCGAGGAATTTTACAGGCGGCGTGTCTTCAACAGGACATCCAACTTGTGGAGCTCGCCGGCCAAATTGTGAGGCAGCCAGTTGGCTTTCTGAGCCCGTAACGTGACGAGCCGCTCTTAGCCCTCCTTGCCCGCTCCAGCAGTTATCTTTTTAATGCTGCTCATTAGCATTGCACTCAAGCATAGCGCCAAAGAACATTTTCGCCAAAAGCAGTGCCGGGAAGTTGAAAACGTCAGAGTCCCGCTTCCTCTTCTCTCCCCCCTTTTGTCCTTGGAGTGACCTCCACGCCGGCCAGGAAAACAACTCATCTCGCAGTCACGTGGGTGGGAGGGTGGGGGGGGGTGGACAGCGATAGGGATCGCGACGCAGCCGAGAAGCGTCCCTGGCAATTCATCAGTTGAACGGGCTCGGATCTTAAGCGCTCACTTAGTGCGCTAAGTTCGCCTAATGAGTGGCTGGAGCTCGGCCTGTCAACGGTGACGAGGCCGGGCGACCGCGGCAACCACTGTCACAGCCGCGCATTCGCCTTCGAGCTGAAAGGGGCTGCCACATATCCAGACAAACCTAAAGGCCTGGCATTAACGGGGCCTGGCCAAGCTTCACAGCGTGGGCAAAAGTATTGGGACAGCAGGCCTTTGACGGAGGGAAAATGCAAGAAAATAGGGAGTCGGCTTGCACTCGTGACAAATTTGGGAGTGACGTCAGTGGACATTTTTTGCCCGGTGTTTGACAAGGTGAAGGTCATGGTTCTGCCTCGTACGTATCGAGCCCAATCTGTTCAATGTGCAACACAGTGAGGCACATAGTCATGCTTCCTGACAGCTTCAAAAAGATTTCAAAGGAAGCAGCGACAGCTCTGACTGGAGTGACAGCAAAAACAGGCAGTCAGAAAAGGTGAGAGATTTCCCTTTACAGGAAAACAACAATTCTGAAAGGAAAAAAAGAAAACAAGATGAATGACATAACACTAAAAACAAGGACGCCGGGCTCAACTTGAATTTATCCAAATGGTTGTTTGTCTGTGGGTCTTTACTTCCTATTGGGGCCTTTCTATCCTAATAAAAAGATTTTTCATATTTTCTTAGAGTGAATGAAATGCTTATTATAAAAAATATTGCAGCAAAGATTGTGGTCTTCCAGCGAACAAAACCACTCCAAGTCCCCCAAGGCAAATGTTCAGTTCCAAAGACAAATTTTAAATTGGCAAATTCATTTCACATTTTTACAAATTCACCTTCATTTGATTTCATTTGATTGAATTAAAGGAGAGTATATCTAAACGTCAATGGAATTAGTGGTTTTCGTTTCATTTTTTTTCAGGGTGGACCTTGCCTTATAGATACTTAAAGCTTTTTTTTGTGAACACATAGCTCAAATTGATTCAATTACAGATCATTGGCTGAGTAGAATGAAAAAAAAAGCCAGCTTGTACATTCGAGAATGTAAATATTATTACAGAATGATTCTGCTGTTAAGTGCATGAGCTCTACCAATACACATTCCAGACGGCATGTCACCTATCTGATATATTATATGTATAAAGACACAAATGTCAAAATTCACTGGAGTTGTGCCCCTATACTTTCATCCACATCATCTATGAGCTAATAGCTTGGGCCCGAGCAGCCAGCTGAGACGAGATGAAGAGTGACCAGGCAGGGGAGTCACCAGCCGCCCCCTCTTCTCACCAGGGTTCAGAATGCACAAAGAAAAAAAAAAAAAACAACCAAACATTGACAATGATGGAGCGTGATCACAAGGACCGCTTGTGTAATACAAAGCCAAATAAACTACATTACAGAGCAGTCCGGAGCATTACATCAGTCATGGGAGAATTAAACAAGACCCCAAATGGAAAAGAAACACGCCCCCCGCCCCCACCCCCACACACCCGTACCAACTCTTATTTGCAATATTACCAAAAAAAACAGTCTCACGGGCAAACAGCCCAACAAAACTCATCCAGATTCGACCTCCACAACTCCCGCTTGTTGACAAACTTTGCTTTAGGGGGACCTAGCAGGCATGGCGGGGAGATTAAGACAGCCACTGAGCTGCCAACACACACACACACACACATACACACACTTAAGGAGCGAGGCGAGACGGGACGTGCTCATACTGTCAAAGCGCTTCATCGCTAGCTCTGGTGCC
Source organism: Hippocampus kuda (assembly GCA_901007745.1). Taxonomy (NCBI): domain Eukaryota; kingdom Metazoa; phylum Chordata; class Actinopteri; order Syngnathiformes; family Syngnathidae; genus Hippocampus; species Hippocampus kuda. Next base: position 84,771 of record CAAKHF010025429.1, on the reverse strand, counting down.
TAATTATGGAATATAAAAAAAAAAAAAAATTAAAAAAACTGCAGCAGGGGAGGTTAGAAGACATAGCCCCAAAATAAAAATCAGCCCGTCCAAGTGTGAGCTGCAACCGGTGTAAAATATTTTTCCCTGGGGGAGAGAGCAGCTGTGTGCTGCAGGCCGCGAGCAACTTTGTTTGCGACGCACATCACACGAGCAGCCAGACATCTTGTGTCTCATCAGCGCAACACGTTGAAGGGAAGGTGGCGCAGGGAAGCAGTGGCAGGCATGCCAGTCAGGTAACAGAATAAATAATAAAGCCTGGTTACATTTGGTGCTATGCACAGGATGTATTTTTTTTTTCCTACAGTCAAGTTGAGAGAGGAAAATAAAACCCAACAGCCTTAGCAACCTCCCTTTGGGATACAAAGCCCAGTGGGACTGAATCTGAAGGGTGGAGCCAGACACACTGCAGTCTGTAATGATTCGCAGAGATTTGTGAAGCCTGCCCCCTCATTCCCTCCCTGGAAAAACAACAACAACAAAAGAAACATGGTTTTAAAAAGTCAAGATTTCTAGAACCGCTTTTACTGTCCGTCACCGGTAATGAGCCGAGGGGTCGTCAAAACAGGGCATGAAATGATTGGCTGCTTGCAGAGTTGAGTAAACAAGTCAGCTCTTTGAATTGGGAGCTTCCCTCCTTCTTGGCGAGCTGAGAGGGGAGGTGCGAGCAGTTACGCATGGAGGAGGAGGGAGCAAGACAAAAAAGACAACAAGCGCGGATGCCTTTTTCCTCTGTTGATTCGTGTGCCTTCTCTTAATAAATTAAAAAAAAAAACACACAATTGTGTCAGTGTGTACTAGTTAGCCCCAAGGGCAACATGGGTAGCACACGGATCTGTCCAAAAATAGCTCACCGGTCATGGGACACCAAAAATCTGATTTAAAAGTTGAAGGCATCGACTTCACGCTGCTGCTTGCTTGCGCCATCATTTATTTATTTATTTTGGTCACTCTTCATCTATATAATACGAATTGCACGTCCTTCTGACAACCCAAAAAACACAAGCAGCGAGTTGAAAGTAACTCAGTGTAGCCATTAAAAAAAGTAGCATTTCATTTCAACAAAAATACACAAATGATATGCTCAATTCAACTACCGTGACACGTACACCTCATGCCAAAAGTTCCTCGTGTAACGGAATCAATGCAGTTCGCTACTAGCCACCTCTACCCGAGAGAGTCGCGCTCGTGCCAAAGTCAAGAGTCGGGGCGGGGAAGAAGAGAAGCTTGCAGCCGAGAGGCAAAGTGTGGATGCGAGCGAGGGCGAGGCTCCCTGTCAGAAAAATGCCCGCACATTCGGAAGAGTTGCAAATCGCATCCAGAGACCTGTTAGGGAAGATGAGTGTCAAAGCTTGGGCCTGCCGCCGCATTAGACACTTAATTAACCTCCTTAGACGCCAGGGCAAAGCTTTGGCTGCGTGGACACTGTGTGTATCGGAGTGCGTGCTAATATTTGGCCGTGCGCAGTGGATGTCTCCGAGTTAGCCCATCCCCTTTTGCAATACGCACGAGTCTTGATTGTACAGTAATTCCAGCGCTCCTGACCTCCAATTTATGCTCATACCCATAAAACCCAATTAGCAGTACAACGCGTGTTGAACGCTCCCATCTTTGGATGCCGTCCGACCTGGCCTCCTTTTGACCCCTTTTTTCTTCAGCTAAACCAAAATGCCTAATTAAATTGTACTCTCCAGAAAATACGTGACGACATTGACAGTGAACCGCCTCGCTCTGGAGATGCCTGGACAGTCTTTCAAGATTTACAACTTAGGCCTTATCCATGCAACATTTTCTGTTTCAACACAAATGCGCAAGCCCAGATTTAACTCTCTTGATGCCATTTTCAAAAAAGAGAACCAATCTCGTTCCAGACTATTTTCTGACTGATGTTTTATGACACAGAAACTACCAATTGAAAGATTGTATTATCCATCACACACACACCTCATGTTTTTTACGAATCAGCAGGACAACACAAGTTTGTTTTTTCCCAAATCACATATTTTGGATCAAAACAAGCTGTTTGAGAAAAGATGTAATTTATGCAAAACAGTGATGTTTATGTCAAAATGTTTACTTCAATGATGCCTCAAACATCAAAAAAGTCCTTTTGTTCTAGAAAATATCGTCAACATCAATAAAAATGTGCTTTCAACGGCAAAACGTGTTTAAAAATAATCACTAGTGGAGCAATTTGACATTTGTCAAACTTGCATGCTAATTAGTAGTAGTATTAGGTCGTGGGTGTGCACTGGCATGAGTGCCACGCTTGCGCGCGTCTGCATACATGCATGTAAATTACATCATTGCTTCTGCTTCTAAATTTAAATAATCTAGGCCCATATATTTGCCTTTGGAGTTAATAAAAACAAATAGGCTCAGATAAAAGGGGGCAAGTATGAACCTTTTAGTAGACAAGATTGAGGAGAATGAGAGATACTATTTCCGGAGCCACTTTCAAGCAACTGCCTGAAACGTTGTCATGTCGAAAAACAATTATGACACCCTTCCTATGATGTCAGAGCCAAAGATAAGCGTGGCTACATAAGAGTTTTGCTGGATGCACGCATTCGCTTCAATGAAGAGCTTTAGATTATAATCCGCAGCACAAATTTGGTGGCTGAATGAAAACATGGGTTGGGGATGTATTCATGTGCCACATACACACACACTGTAGCATAAAACATGTTGTAATTGTCTTAACAGGTGCTTGCTGCTTTCTGACTCTGGACTCTGCACTTGCAAATAGAAGCCACCTTCGTCGGGGCTCTCTCCCCAGTTGTCATGGTAACAGAAGCCCAGTCACTTTAGGCCAATCAGTAATCGGGCTGGCTATAAAATCACCTACTTGCACGAAACCGGGCCGGCCCCTTAAAACGGGCGGATTTCGGCAGGACAAGAAATAGGGTCTGCATTGATATTTTGTCGATTGCATATAATTAAAACCCCTCAAGAAAATTGTTACGTTTGTATGTATGTATGCTATTGTTTGTCGCAAAATAAATTGCGACAAACAATAACATAATGTCTCTACACCGCTAATTACACCGCTAGACCCAGAGAGCAAGGCGGCAGCTATCACACGACAGCACAAACAGCCCGGCAGCCTTTTTGTACGAGCTATGTTTGAAGGGTTTGAATCAAAGTGCCGAAGCTAACATACATCCAAACACAAACAAACATCGAAAACACACAAACGCTGGCGCGCGCCGATACCGCAAACACAGAAACAAAAAAAAACAAACGCGAGACACGTGGGAAAGCCGAGTGTCATCTTCAAAAAAAGGACGGCTTGAAAAGAACGCGCCGCCATGCTGCCGCCGCCATGCTGCCGCCGCCTCACCTTTCCTCCCCCGACTCCCGATACATGTTCAAAGGCCGTCCATTAACCTTTCGCTCACACAGGCACCCCCGTGTGATCCACCGCTCTCAGCCCGGGGCTTTGAAAACCCCCGCACGGAGCACGGGCACTCGTAGGTGAAGGCAAAAAAAACCACGCACGATGGAGATACGACCCATGTGAGAGAGGTACGTTTATAGCAAAGCGCCGTGAGGTGAGGTGAGGACTGGACGTGTTTTTGGGGCGAGGGCTGTCACATAAACATGCGGTCATAAGCAAGGTGAGAAAAGAGAGAATGGATGAAAAGTTGAAGATGTGACAAGACCGCTGCCGCTGTTGTTAATAAGATGAGGAGGCATCGGGGGAGCTCGAGATCACAAATTTGGCAGCCTGAGTTGCCTCATACATCGACAACAGTCTGTCTGAACACAACAAACAATGCTATAGCGATCTTGAAACTAGTTTGTTTACCAAATGTTGGCATTGATTTTTACAGTTGAGTGTTGGTTGATACGGCAACCTGAGGGCCATTGAATATTTGAAGAACACAAGAAAGATAAATATTAGCTTTGTAAAAAAATAATACGCTGCATCGAGTGAGTGATCACAATGATCACGTTGTACATTTTGTGCTGTTGGCCAAGTGTGATCGAGCTTTCAAAAACGCTATCAGTCTGTCAACTCTTTCATTCCACAAGACGCGCTTGTACGTCTTTTTAAAATGAGGCCCCGCCTACCAAGGACGTACTTGTAAGTCTAAGTCTTTTTTTTTTTTGCGTCATAGAGAGGAGGAGGGTCTGATGCAATCTGTGAATGAGAATAAGCCACTTGCATTGTAAATCATGTAAAAAAGTGACCAGTAGGTGGCAGTGGTGCCTCACATGATTGAATTGCATGCATTTACAAAAAGCTCTTTTTCTCCGCTTTTTTCCCAGGAATCGCCATTTTCATGAAACAGCCATTTTGTAATGCCGATTGCTGAAGAGGCGGCCCGGTAGTCCAGTGGTTAGCACGTCGACTTCACAGTGCAGAGGTACCGGGTTCAATTCCAGCTCCGGCCTCCCTGTGTGGAGTTTGCATGTTCTCCCCGGGCCTGCGTGGGTTTTCTCCGGGTGCTCCGGTTTCCTCCCACATTCCAAAAACATGCATGGCAGGTGGATTGAACACTCTAAATTGTCCCTAGGTGTGAGTGTGAGCGTGCATGGTTGTTTGTCTCTGTGTGCCCTGCAAGTGACTGGCAACCAATTCAGGGTGTCCCCCGCCTACTGCCCGAAGACGGCTGGGATAGGCTCCAGCACCCCCCGCGACCCTAGTGAGGATAAAGCGGTTCGGAAGATGAATGATTGCTGAAGAATGGAAAAAGATTTGAATTTTTTTTCTGCTGAAAGGAGAAAGTCCAAACTTTATTTATATGTTTACATAGCATTAGAACCAAATATTCTGTGGGCCTTGCCAGATCAGTCAAAATCCAGTAAAACGCTGGGATTGAGGGGCTTGCTCCAGTGAAAATGGCTGGGATTGAATGAGTTAAAAGGGATGTTTCCAAACATTTGACCGGTGGATTAAACGTTATGACTTCATCAAATTTCAGAAGAGACTCACACTTTTGGGCATGTTGATCGCTGAAATCGATGACAGTATACGTGCCCACAACTTACTACTTTTGTACCGCATCTTTTCAGATGCGATGTTTACCTTCCCTTTCGTAGACGAAAGTAAACTCAGCCGGAAACTTATGCATGACTGTTATTATACTCATTATTCCCCCACCAACCTTTCATGTACACACATTAGCATGCAGATTAAAATAATAATTAAGTGCGGATGCGTGTCTTTGTGAGTGGCATATGGAAGACTTTCTTGAGTGTGCGCCAAACTGAATGCATGCGCAAAAACATGCTTATTTTTATTTTTTTGTTTTTTTAAGTGGATCGCGAAGGTTGGCCATTCTATTAGACAGAAGCGCGTTTCAAGAGCGCGTTGCCAGAAGAGTAGTAAAGTACATTAAGAACTGATGAAAGTGTGTGTGTGTGTGTGTGTGTGTGTGTGTGTGTGTGTGTGTGTGTGTGTGTGTGTGTGTGTGTGTGTGTGTGTGTGTGTGCGTGTGTCTTTACATCCATTCAAAGATGCCGACAACGAGGGACAAAAGTGATGCAAATGTAAAAAAACAAAAAGAACAAAAACAAACATGAAAGCTCCATCGCGTCCTGAATTAATAAATTAACAGAGGCGATAGCAGGGTTAGCGGCATCGCCTCTCATGATGTTATTACTACTCGGCTGCCAGGAAATCAATTGTGTTATTAATTAAGAGGGTCAGTGGAATTGCAATTTCAATATTATCCAATTGCCACGGCGAATGTGAGTTGCTCGGCTGCATAAAGGATGTCGTTGGAGGTTAACTTTTCGCTACATTTTTAATCAGATTTACATTGTGAAGTGAAAGATACAATTAATGGAGAAAGATCTTGTAGGCACAGACTACAATGTAGAGAAAATTCAGGGGACAATGCAATAAAAAAAAAAAATCTAATAATGCACTGAAAACTGATTGTATGACCGAGCAAACAAAGGCAGAGCAAAGGGACCCGAGAGGATTTAGAGAAGTGACGTGGAATTAGCAACTGATCAACAGCTACATTTTTTTAATCACCTCTTCTGGATTTTTTTAATTGATTGTGCATTTCAAAAAACAAACACTCCAAACTGGTAATTTGCAGTGTTATAGTAACACCCCATCACAAATAAATCATGCCAATTTAGCAGCCGTGGCTAATGTCGGGCTGCTCACGGTGCTAATGCTAGCTTAGCCTTGCTACGACTGTTATTTTATCACGAATACACAGTTTCATAATCACATGCTTTTTATGAATGGCCATGTTTGAGAATTGTGCAGTTCGGTTTTCTGAAATTCTGCTGCCATCATCAAAATACAACCATGAAAATCAGGGGAGAGCAAATTTGCAACATGACATGCGCAGGGGATCAAATAATTGTTTCTATTTTCGATCCGGTTAGATCATACCAAGAGTTGTTTCTGATACTAGTGTCAGTTTATGTTTTTTTTGTGTTTTAAAGTTTAAAGTGCTCGATAAATACAGTTGAGTTGAGTTTTAATTTGAATGCCCGCATTTCCTTGGTCTGTGCAAGTCTGCCCAATCAAGTGTCTCGTGTGTATACCATTGATACGATGCGGTCGCACATGAATAATAGAAAATGTAATTGAAAAACACACCGGCAAGAGAAGGGGAGGGCAGTTATAATACACAAGATTAAACTAGTAAGCCAGTTTCCACCCTGGCGTGGAACACAAGTAAGACGCATGAGCCTACGTGAGCGCATTTGCAAATTGAAACATGTCACAAGCATTATGTGGTGAAATGACTTACAAATAGTCTTATAATGGCCGTGCTGCCACCGCGGTGAAATAACGCACGGCGACGCGCGTCGCAGCAAGGTTAGCAGCGTGCTAAATGAAAGCCGAAGGTGTCGGGGGAAGGGGGGGGGGGGGGGGGGGGGGGGGGGGGGCTCTAATACATACGCCGCGGCAGGGCCGCCGTGTTTGCCACATTAGGCCAGCCTAATGGACTTTGGGGGGGGGGGGGGGGAGTTGGGGGGGGGGGGGG
>CAAKHF010025429.1:56144-68567 GCA_901007745.1 Hippocampus kuda | reverse complement strand
AACAAATATAAAAAAAAAAAAAAAAAAAAAAAAATAAATATATATATATATATATATATATATATATATATATATATATATATATATATATATATATATATATATATATATATATATATATATATATATATATAAAATATGGATCCAAATGATTTAATTTTGTGCAAACCACTTGATGACATAAAATTGAGTAAATCCCACAAAAGCTTTTTTTTCAGGGTTCTGAAGACATGTGTTTGTTCATTTGTAGAAAAAATAATTTTCTCAAAAATATACTGTACAACTTTTTTTTAATGTATATCCATTTGTGTAAATATGTTATTTGAGAAGCATTTTTGATGAGGGAAAAATACGACTTTGTTTTTGAATTTTTTTCTTTTTTCCTGGAAAGTACTAAAACTGTTTTTTTGTGAGTATTTTTACAAACTAGCTCATCATGAAGCCATTGTAAGGCTTGATGGACTCATGACGGCTGAAGCTAACAACAAGATGAGGAATATCAAGAGAAGTGGGCAGAGAAGGAACAAATGAGCTACGGCTGAGTTTTTCCACCACCACAGGAGAAGTGTAAGAAAAAAAAAAAAAGCAACGTGGCAATTCTTCCAGACAGTCGACATGGGTCAGCCCACCTCTAGGGTTCATCTGCGCTAACTTCCGTTGCCACGAGATGCGACGAGCCCGAGGCCACACTCTGACCTTTCTCATCGGATCGCATGCGCCGCTATTTTAATAGAGCAGAAAACACGGCATCCCCGCGAAAGGGCGGACCTCAAGATGCGAGACGGGGGAGCGATTTCACGCCGCCGGTGGGAACGTTTTCAGGCTGGGGTGGAGAAGGGGGGGGGGGTACAAAAAGCATCCGCGTCAATGGCATGGGCGCAAAGACGGCGGCCGCTGTTATCTTCTTCCCGAGGTCGCCTCCCTCGCCTGCCGCTATTCATTTGCAGACGGCCTTGATCCAAAGCAAATAGCCTCATTATCCTCTTCCACTGGATCATTTCGATAATCACCGCGATCATTAAGATCAGTTTGCTTTCCATCCAGAACAGGGTGTCTCTTAATGCGGGGCGGCTGACAAGGGCCATTTTTCCATCACACACACACACACACACAAAAAAAAGCTTTTCGGAACATTACCCGATCCGAATGGAAAAGGAGAGGGAACAAAGGGGTCTGCATGGACGGCTTTTGCTGAACAATGAGGAAACGCTGGTGAAGTTCAGCTTCGGCTGCGAGAAATTGCATGGACTTCAGTAAAAATGGGAGAAATACGACGTGGGTCTCTTTCAAGGAGTCGTTGGACCCACTTTGGAAAAGAATAACAAATATTCGCAAAGAGCGCCCCCCCCCCCACACAAAAAAAAGCTTTGGGGGTTCGATGAGGATTTCAATTGTCCTCATGCTTGATTGTGAGCGGCAAGGCTTGTTTAGCTTTGTGTGCCCTGCGATTGACATCCTGAAATTGGCTCCAGCTCGCCCACGACACAAGTCAGAATCATTTCTAATTCATCCCAAAATTCAAGCGCTGATGTTCTTTCGCAGCTGGCCTAAATGTCTCACGAAAATCGATGAGTCGGGTGGAGTAAGGTGTCGAGCCCAATCCAATAAAGCCGTTGTTATCAAACTGAAGGTTTCGTATTCTTGTAAGCTACTGTCAAATAAGGCACAGTTTGAACATCAACACTTAAACGCTTAAAAAAAAATAAAAAAAGGAACCGCTTCATGCACCAATAATGATAACATGTACCCTGATAGCATGATAAACTGTCCCTGAAAGATTCATTGCAAATGTAGTGAGTGAACTACAAACTAGAAAATGCAAGAAATTGCTCGTTAAGTCGTAGAAGACTGAATGAAAAAATATGGAAGAATTTGGAAGGATAGTGAACGAAATGGAATCATGTGGAGTGATGAATGATATTAAAAGATATGGAACGATTATTGACTGACACGGAATGACATTGGGTCGCGGGCTGCCTTCGTGGGGTGGGGGGGGGATTACACCAGTGAATTTTTATATGTTCTTATGTGCGTGAATTGCCAGAATGTCGAAAATTGTTCCCAAGTTGAATCGAATGAGAAGAATATTTTGCATTTCCAACGGGAATGATGTGAATGCGTCACGTGGGAAATGAAAGGCGTGAAAATTTTGTTCCAATGGTGGGAAAGCTGTGAAATTTTTTGGAACGTGAGAAATAATAGACCGCACGCATAAATCTGCAGCAAGTCCAAGATGGAATGGTGAGAATTGGTTGTGAAATGTGGAAGCAGCAGCATGTCAAAAAAGTGAAAGGTGGATGGCGAGGTGGGAGGGGGATAGAAATCACAGTCACATCAACACGACTGAAGCGTACTTGGGCAGTGATATTATGAGACGGTAACTCACTTTGAGAATCGCTGTCATGGAGTGTGAGACAAAAAGTAATTCAAGAGTGACTCATTGCTACCGCCGCGCCGCCGCTGATTGCAGTTTCGGTTCCACAACTAAACGGCCAAGTGAAAGGGGTGCCAAAGACATTGCGCGCACAAAGCCCACTGGCATCGCAGCACAATTTCAAGAACCGGCTCCCATGTTTGGCGCGAGCGAGCGAGCGCGCGCGGCAGCAGAGGGATGGCAAAGTGGCAAGTGGAACAAAATGTGGAAATGCATTTGTTGATGAAATATTCGACAGATTAGCCCCCGTGGCCACCCCCCGCCCACCCCTGCGTGATGAGCACGTTTCCGTCACGTCTCTTCCATTTCCTGTGTTTGTGACTAAAATGACAATAAATAGCGGCGGGGAAGGGAGGCAAATGATTTGCCTCCTAGCAACAGGCGGGCGAGCAAATGTCACAATCATGTTTCACTTACAAATCACAGAGTGATGCCGCATGAAATATTTTGTAATCACGCCAAAATAATCCACCGACTCAGACGCAAATTGGAATAAATCATGAAGGAGACACAAATTGTCTTTTTTTTTTTGCTTTTTTCTTTCCAGACTCGGCGAGGATGGGGCATGCGTAATTATCGCAGTTTGATGCGACTGCTGCGGATGACAAAAAAAAAAAAACCAAAAAAAGGTTCAACGTTGCCCGAGGGGCTCGAATTCTGCCCGTGACTCATCGGTGCTAAAACTTTTGTTACATTTGGTACTGCCCCCACGGCTCTTGGACTACAGGGAGCAATACGAGGAGGCGGCGGTGCAATAAAAGCAGCAAAAAAAATCATTAATTACACCTTCACTCCCGTAAAACTAATCACTTTCTGAAACGCGTATAATTGTGTGACCGATGTGGTAAATCGTCATCGCCAATTCGCCTTCCCTCGAGGCCATCCCGGTCTCGTCGAGTGTCGGGCTGTCAGCAAGTTCACGTCTGAAGCCCAATTAGATTTAACGGTTTCATCAACTCTGCCAAGAAAATGCAATTATCATCCGCCTTTGTTTGTTTGATAGCAGGCGGCGGTAAACGGGCGAATAAAAGTTCGCCCGTCATTCTGCTTTTGACACCGGCGTGGCGCAGCAAGACAGGGATTCGGAAATTATTGGCAGGAGACGCAGGAATTCTTGGACCACGACACGTGAACATGCGATCGCCGATGCGAATTAGCCACATTTCTATGATTGGAGAAATCCATCAAGTAAATAAAAGGAGGCTTCAAAATCATGAAAAAAAAATCAAGCCGTTGTCTACGCGAAAAAATAGATGCCACTTTGGGCCAATCCAGAAGAGTCAAAGCCTTAAACTTAAAAACAGCAACACATACACACACACGCGCACACACACACGCGCACACACACCCCTGTCCAGTGGACAGCTGCAACACAAAGCCTGAATCAATATCACTGTATAGAATAGAATACGATAGCATCTTGTATAAACCAGCACGCTTCCCCCTACTCCCCTTCGCTCCCTTTTTTGTTATCTTCCAGTTGGGTCCGTATCTCTAATCTCCCGAATCCTTTTCGGTGAAGCTATCGCTGGCAAAAGCAACATAATAGCATTAGATATCGTTCCTTCAAAACAAACCGATTCCATTACATTTGCATTGACACTCGGTGGCGGTGAGAACCGATAGCCTGGAGGGATAATGTTGCTCATCTAGCATGTTTTAGTGGGGGGTCAGACCATCCTAACACGTCTCCATTTTACTCATATGGGTTAGTCAAGGCCGGATCTGTGGTGTGGGCTGTTTAAATAATGACACCATTGAGCTGGGCCCCGTGCAGACAGAACATCAGAGCTCTTGTAATGGCCCGCGTATGAGAGTTCGTGTGTTTGATTACCGACTCGGGCGCGGCGAGGAGAGGCTGCGGCGACGATTGGGAGTATGAGACTCCCCTCCAAGTCGGCTATCTGGCAGCGGCGTGAGGAAACAGAGGCGTTGAGGAGTGAAAGAACCAGACAGACTTTAATGGAGGCGTGCTTAAAGGGCATGTGAAGCGTTGAATCGAGCATACTGACTGGGCAAGTTTCATCACTCAAGACCGTTTTTTTCTTTTTGTTTTGCTTTGAGCTGAGATCCGAGCATTGTATGGTGGCAATGAACCCGACTCACTTCACAGTAAGCAGTAGTTTGTCAGGCAGAATTAGTCATTCTTCATAAACTCGTCAAGGCTTGAGGCTGCTTACTGCAACTGCCAGTTGAAGTTGACTGTCAAACGAAGCATTAAAGAAAACGCCTGAAACGTGCATTTAAAAAGACCGCACAGCTTTGCTTGAAAGTCCGCTATCTTAATGCTAACGCGCGACGACGAGCTAACCAATAGCACTGGCGTCGCCGTGTCGTAATCTTTGTTGGGTTTTTTGGGGGGAGGGTGGAACGGATTATTGGCACTTAAATGAATTTCAATACGGAAAGACGATTTGACATTTTCTGGGTTTTTTTCTGTATAGTTTTGCATAACAAATTGTACTGGCTTCATCAAGCTGTACATTTGTTCCAGCACAACAATCAGTTCTCTTGTTTTCGCCGCGCACTACTGCTGCATACACATTTGACTTTTTTTTTTTTAAAAGCTGCACCAATAGGGAATATAAGACGATCCGGCTATCCGACAGCAGCATGAGGAAACGAGTGGGCAAGATCCCCATCCCCAAAAGAAAAAAATGGAGCGAGTTTAATGGACGTGTGCTTTAAGGGAATGTAAATGAGACATGGGAATGTGCAGAGCTGTGCGGGGATATCAAACAGGACTGGTGAGGTTGTCAAAGAGGTAAACGCAAAAGGGAAAGGAGGAGAAGAGAGCCCTCTCACTTTATTCAACAGATAGACAGTAACACTTACACACACACACACACACACACACACACACACACACACATGCACTTGAGTCGATTCGTCACTTTGAAAAAAACATGGAGCCAATAGGATACTATAGATGGCATGCTGCACTGCTGTATAGACTGCAGTCCCACAATGCACACATTTCACTTCACAAATGGGAAAACGTCCACAGAATAAAAGGTAGAATGTCAAGGTTACCTGTTCCACCAAAACCTGCTTTTTTTCCAGGTAGACAAGGATATGAACAATGCAACACAAGTCACTATTAAATAACAGTAGCCAATCCAAGTTTAATGGTGAGATAAATAGGAGAAGATTTCGAATTACGTCACGCCCTGCTAACTTTATTAAGGTTTAAACTTGAATTAAAGTCACTTTACAACGTGAACTATCGACACATTCCATTAACCTTTAAAAAGAACTTGAATTGTCCAGAGTCAATTGCTGCAAAATTCTATTGGGCCCATTAAAACTCATTCAGTACCAGCCAATTCTGGACCAAGTCTGAAAAGACGTTTAAAAACGTCTTTGGGAGTGAATGAGTTAAAAGAAAACCAGATGTTGAAGTTTTCAGGTTTTGCGTAGTTTGGGTTAGAAATCGTAACTAGAGCATCAAGCAGTTTTTTTTTGTTTTTTGTTTTGTTTTTTTAGAGCAGAATCTGGCAAAATGATCACTCCAAATTTTTATTATTTCAGGCTGTGCACTGTCACTACCGTCGTAGTTGTTTTTGTGCAGTTTTTGGTGACAAATTGGATCTTCCGGGTAACACGTATACAGGTTGTCAGGTCTGCACACCACATTAATATTCCGAGTAGTGGTGGCAGTTGGTCAGATTGTTTTCTCTACATGGCCCGGCGTAGCACGGCCTGGCCTTCTCCGGCGTGGAACTCTGATCTCTTGTGGCAAGCGTCGACCTTGTCAGCGCTCATTACGTCGGCTAGGACAGGAGGAAGCAAGCGTCGGCCATCAACGCTCGGCCCCGTGACGCCCCGCCGGGAAGTGACCTCGGCGTTCCACCTGCGCTATCACACTAACACCGGCTGTAGAGTTGATATCATAGAGGCTGGAATGATGGACATATATTTCCGTAGATACGAGTAATACTATTTGCAAAGTTACGGCTAGTCGGCGAGGTAAGATGCTTCACTGTTATCCCGATTCAATTTGACGATTATGTCAACCATTCTATTCCATAGTACGATGTGTCGCTTCAACTTTATATATTACTTTGTTCTAGAATACGATGGTTTTGTTCTTATCAATAAATACAAAATGACAAAAAATACAAAAAAAAAATTATTTTTTTAAATTACACCGGTCAAGTACAAATTCTAAATCAGAGACCGCTTTGTGTGTTCCTAAATGTGTTTTTCTCTTGACATATTTCGTATTGTGTTGCAGATAACCACAACAATAATCCAACAATGATCCTGCACACTGGTGAACTGACCAACATGGATTGAGCTCATTCAAACATGAACGATGAAATGGGTCAGGCTATTAGTCAACAAAATCAATAAGTGTCAGGATTTTAGGAGACAGATGATTAACATACAGACAGCAGGAAGACTCTGAAAGAACTGCAAATCCAGGTATATCGGAGATTGCGGTTTTGGTGCCTGTAAAAGCCTGATAACTCTGTAGGGTTTTAGGGAATGTAGGCGTGAAGGAAATGATACTTATTACGTTTCAGGGTCATCCTGAAACTTCACCAGAGAACCTTTCGGGAGTAGTGTTTGTTGTCAAGTGGCAAACTGCAGAGTACCAACCTAGTTCCAAGCCAGCCTTTGCCGTGCCCAGGGTCAATTTAGACACAGGTGCGTATCAGTCTTTCTGTGTCGTCAGTGTCATCAGCCTCGCAAATCAATAGAAGCTAATGAATAATTCACTCCAACCATGAGGGGTAAACAACAAGGGTGAGTGATAACTTACAACGCGTTGAGCTACCACCGATAGCATGATTATGGTAATGTTATGAAATTGAACTCCCCCTCCGTCTCGGTTGGATCGCAGCTCCCGCATGTCCCGCGGCTGTGAGTGGCAGGCTCTGCTAGATCCAATCCTTATTACCTCCCCCAGGGCAAAAGCACAAGGTTGAGAGGTATTGTTTTGATCACTTGAGTTGCATCTCCCACAGCACCCCCTCCCCACGGGACACATTCACAAAACGGTAAGCATTATTTCGCAAAAACTACATGACCCATTTCTGTGATACTTCATTAAGAGGTGCCACAGAAGGGAGAATCTGTTGAATTTGTTCCCCGACGCCCACACCAGAATGCAAATGGTAGTGTCCTATCTTAGTTGTTCTCCATGGACCAGAACCAAATAAGATGCTCAGAGCACTTTTTCTTTGATCAAATGGAACCCAGGAGAAGTAAATACATGGAAAACAACAGGGGCCCCAAAATTGAACCCTGTGGAACACCAAATGTACAAACATATAACACACGTTAGTGACGTTTATTTGGGCTTTTTAGCAGTTAAGTCAAAATGAAATCCCCCCCCACCCCCAATGGTAAGAATCTGCTATCTAACATACATACAGTATAACACATTTTAGATCTTATGTATCAAACACTGGTTCTTGAGGCTCATCAGCAAGCTCTGCAGGAGCCTGATGACCACCCTCGAGAACCAGTTTTACCGCTGTGTTTTCGAGGAATTCGTTGTCATTCTACCATGTGAGTCCCGATGGAAGGTTTAGAGCAGGACATAGGCCGGATATTTTGTGGATTCACAATTAATTTTGTTCATCAACTATCTGCTGTGTCGTTCTTGTCAGAATACACGCTGCTGGCTGCACAAAATTTAATGTATTTTTTTTCCCGCCACCCTTGACTGCCAGATTAGTTCAAGAAAGGAGTGGTATGACTTGAATGTTATCAGTGTCTTTTAATGTGAACTTTACAGCAGCCCATCCATAGATCATTCTCTATTAAAAAGAGTCTCAACAGAGTTAAACCCTTTGCAGATAATACATGTTCTCTCCTAACTGGCCAAGATAAAATGTCATTAAATGAAATGGATTCATAATTGTTGAGTCACCTTTGGGAATTGCTCGTAAACTAAAGACAAGCTGTAACTGTGTGAATGTCTTCAGGAAATGAACAAATGATCGTGACTTGACTGTCAGACGGGCGTGGGCACGGGCACGGGCACGGGCACGGACACACACACACACACACACACACACACACACACACACACACACACACACACACACACACACACTTACATATGCACACAGAGGAGCCCACAGGGGTGCCACATGTGATGTTGACCCACTTTAGATGTGTGGCACAAAGTGGAGCAGGGATCCAGAACATAAAAAAGAGAGGTTGACATTTAAAAATAGGCTGGGGTTTCTATTCATCCCTTCCGCTTCACGCCGTACAATGGAAGTATCCATCTTTTGTGTCATTGAGAACTTCATCTCATTATTCTGTCACATCTGCAGCGGGCCACTTCAACAGCAGCCACGCGAGGCAACCGAATGACACGTCACTTCAAGTTATTTGTCAGGTAGACCCAATACACCGACACAGTCTTAGTGTCTTGGGACAGTGTCTTTCTATATAAGTGGCAGGCCTTCAGTGACTTTACAGACCTCGTAACCCAGGAGAACCCACGGGGTCAAATTTGACCCCTATAAATTCTGCTACTCAAATGCTACCCCCTTAAATCCCAAAGGGTCAAATTTGGCCCTAATCCTAAATTAGGATTAAAGCATTAAATATTTGCAAAAACAACTATTTTGGTGTTCAGCAAACATATAGCAGTCATTTAATGTAAAATTCATCATTTTCCAAAGAAGAAAAGGGTTCTTGGGTTCTCCAGGGTTTTAATACCACCAGTATCACATCACAAAATAATACCCAAAATTACAATTAAAATGTGCAAGGCACTACAGAGAGACGGGAGACATTTTGTGTATTTTAGGATGAATCCTATTATTTAAGTAAAAAATAAAGGTTAAACCTTTTTCTTCCAATATCTTACCTCCAAACCTCTACAGTACAATAAAGCCGTTCACAATCATGAACAGAAGTGCACGTTGCAGACTATTCAGCAGTTACCTAGCTAGCTAGTTAGCTAGCTAGGTCGATAGCTAGCTTGATAGCTAGTTAACATTTTAAGGTAGGTCAATAGTAGCTTTGTGCATCGAAATGCAAAACTGTTTGGTTTCATTGTTTAGTTCTTTTGGACAAGATCGCTTTGCGCTTGCTGGCTGTTAGCAACACTCGCTTCACACTAGCATGTAAATGACCCACACAGGCATAGTAGAGTTTTGCACTCGTAACTCTGGCTCGGGCAGCTTCCAGCCTTTTATGTGCACACACATAAATTAAGCCGAAGATGAGTGCACTGGGGCTTATCAACACGGCGTGCTCTCCCAACAAGACAGGCCTTGCCTGTAAAGGTCCTAATTTAAAGCCATTTCCGCAACACAACCAAACTTTCTGTTGCTCCTTTGAAGCCCTGCACCTGTCTGGAGTTATTCACATGATTTGATTATGCACAGCAAGGACACCAGCGTGTAAGTGTGGGTGCCTGTTTATGGAGATGCAAAAATTGCGGATAATGCAGTCGGGGCATCAAATGCAGAACAACTACATTTGTCATATTGGTAGTCTTGTTAAAGTTGTAAAGTTGCATTACAATTGCACATCATTATCTACCACTATTCTCACTATTATTTATTCAGTTACTCCTCCCAGTTTTAGGTTCACTTTGGGTCGACTTAACTTTATTACAGCGGGCACTAGAAATGACATGCATCAGTCAAAAATAGTACCTGGCGCGATTCTGTTCATGCCAAGTTATGGGGCACAGGAACATCAGTCTGTCTTTCAACCAAATTGGTCAAGGTCATCCTACTCACACTAATACAAGTGAAACTGGGGAGAAAAAAAACTGCAGTACATTGAAGGCAGCAGTCGAAATTCGGACATGCTAACAAACAAGATGAATGGATGAGATCGAGGGTAGATTTTATCCAAGAGGAGGCTGAAGGAACATGAATGGCAAGAATTGAGTGACCAGGCTCCGGCACACTGAGATCTCTAGCTGAAAAAGTAACTGGTGCTAGAAACTGTAGCTCAGAGCATCTTGTTTTGCCAGTGGAAAAGCATAATTAGGCGTGACAAGCCAAGTAAATCGTTTTTAGTGAAAAATGCACATCAATCTGGTCTAGGCAGATGGCCGCCCTCCATTGAGTCTTGTTCTTCCACCGTGAAGACAGAAGGGCCCCTTTAAAGAACATCGTCCCATAAGGAAAGTGCCTTGAAGTAACTTTGGTCATGAAGCGGCGCTTCATAAATAAAAAAACGGCACGGGAAGCATTGTGCAACGGTGTGCCTTTGTGATGTATCCAATTGGATGGTTAGTGACCCCAATCTGCCTGCCAAGGTTATCCAGCTTCGGGACGGGCCTGAGTGGTCATCGGGAGATCCTGACACAGCAGGCCTGGCTGCCACGTCCCAATTTCCAAAACACGGCTGTCACTCCCTTTCCTCGTCGCGCGGCCCTTCTCTCGTCTACCTTGGTCAACCGCGCACATATGCGACGCACGGAGAGACGAGAGGTGAAGGTGCACTGACGCTGGCCTACATACAGCAGCGGAAGTAGTTAGGAGTAGCAGCCTTCATGCTCGGATGGGGAATAACTGTGGAGACATCTGCCAAGGCTAGAATATTTGTAATCTACCAAACTGTACTGGCATCTCAAATACATCTATATATACATTTTTTTTTACATCACAGCCTCCGGCCAGGCATAAATATAACAACCGTCTCCTGTCATTCACCCTTCCATCCATCCATGTTCTGGAGCTTTGTCCTCATTAGGCTTCAAAGTGTGCTGATGCCTATCTGAGTTGAGAAACTGAATCTGTTTAAAAAAAAAAAAGTGAGTGAGTCTATCATTACCTCTCGTATTGCTTAAAGCAACACGCCACTTGCCATTCATTTTCCTGCATTCTATTAGGCAGCGTGTATAAACATTAGTAGTGCAAATATCAAAAAAGTTTAGCCCGATCAAGTATCAAAATAATGACATACTCTGTGCAGCGCCATCTTGCGCATTTTTACACAAGATCACGTAGTCACTGTGACGTAGCACGTTCTGTAACACGGCGCTGTTCAGTTTTGAGTTGCTTCCGGGTTGAGTTTGTGATTAAAAAATTCCCAACATTTTGCAATGTTCCTTTACGGTTGTGCCATTTTGATGAAGTTTTCTTATGCTCCATTTGTTACTTTGAAACAATAAATTTCTGGACTGTGGAGAAGTTTGAACCACCTGCACTCTTACGATATTCAAACTGGTGCATGATCTCAATTCGGCAGCCAGGAAGTTCCACAAAAAAAATAAAAATAAGATGAAAATACTATCACCATTCTTGGAGGAGGTAATTACTATAAATAAATCATGCAAGGGCAAATCTCTCCGTTGTCTCCATCTCTTCCGAATGTTCCTCCTCTTCTGTATTTTCTTTTTATTTATTTAGTTATTTTAGTGGGAAAGGATGGCAAATCAGCACAAGTGCACACTCGAGTGCCGTGATGTCCCCTGAGGAGGAACGAGTAGCGGCGCTCGGATTATTGAAGGGGAGCCTTAGGAAGGCGCAAAACCCAGAGCTGGGAGGTTGGAGGCTTCAAGTTAGTCAGGCTGTAACAGGTGCGACTTTCCACTGCTTGCTTCTGTTAATTACCAAAGCCAAAAGCCGAGCCAGGTGAACAGCCATCAGCGCATGGAGAGGATCCAGAGGGCCCATCTGACCAAAGTCGCTTGACTTGGGAAACACACGCCAGAGCACACAAGCCTCCCCGACAAGCCTTTTGTCGGCGTCCAAGGAGACATTACTGTTTTTTTTTTAATTAGGGCCAAGAAAAAAAGCGCTTGATGGCATATGAAAAAAAAAAAAAAGCCGACTACAAACGATTGATTATGAATGCACGGATTTAACGCCGGCACTCCATCAATCAATGCTTTAAAATGTTTACAAGCGGACGGCTTACGATAACAGGTAGTTACGAGCTGTGAGCGTCTTGTTCGACCGGTGCGGGGAGCAATTAAAAACGTTTTAAATCAAGAGACCCTTTTTATATTCCCCCCCCCCCCCCCCCCCCCCCCACCCCAACCAACTTCCCCC
>CAAKHF010025426.1:6623-19542 GCA_901007745.1 Hippocampus kuda | reverse complement strand
TTTCCGTGGCGTCATTTTGACGGTACCGAAAAATCGTTTAACCATAAAAGTCACCGCACACAAGTTGACTGTACGCGATCAAATCTCTCCTGTGTGATCAACGCAATTTCACTGTGCCTGTGTGTGTTTGTGGTGTGGTGTGTGTTTCTTCTAACTTACTTTCATTTTGTTTTGTTTTCAGTGTTGGGAGGGGGGGGGGGGGGCGGACAGATAACGTTATGTGCGCATGCGGGTTGCTATTTTAGTCCGCAAACTGAGGAATCGCGCGGATGAAAGTTTGAGATGGCGGCGAAAAAAACTCACAAAGGTCTACTAATTACGACATTTAAGAAATGGGAATGCCAGTTTGACTTTTCGTATGAATCGTCCGAAGGGCGTATCACTAAACTCACCTGTGACGTATGCACAGAACACGAGAGCGAGATACGACGAGAGGCACGATTAGTTGGTCATTAGATCTATAGGCTAATCGCTATGAAAAATATTATGAAACAGTCTTGGTTATTCTGTGATTTACTGGTTGTAGCATGGTAACTTTAGGAATAAAACATTGCGAAGATCTTAGCCTTTCGGGGATGTTCTTTTTCGACACAATCATGACGCTGACCTGTTTCCAATGAACAATTTTGGAATGGTACAAACAAGTGCTTTTTGAGTATTAGTCAACTTCACCAGTCTTTTTGTGCCTCCGTCCCAGCTCTTTTGGAATGTGTTGAACGTATTCAATTTAAAATGAGAAAATAATAACACAATACAATAATGTTTATCAATTTGAACAGTAAATACTATGTCTTTGTAGTGCATTTAATTGAATAGTCTGAAAAGGATTTGCAAATCATTTTATTCCATTTTTATCGACATCTGAGGCAACATCCGAACTTCTTTGCAATCGAGTTTTGTGCAAGCCACGGTGAAGAGACAGATAATGGTCGTCATCCGGGTGTTGGCAACACGAGCATGACTAACATGCAGGTGTGACAGTTTGAACTCACTAACATATCTCCAGAGTCACGGCTGTTGGATTTAGGATCACGCATAAAGACACAACTTCTATCATGAGGTCAACTCCCTGGACCGTCCTTTTTGCATTCTACATTAAAGTCCCTTTAGTTGATTCGGCAGTCCATTGCTTCTCCCACCACACACTGCCTGGCTCGCTACCCCTATTCTGTCCTGTCTTATTGCTTCACTGTGAAGAAGGCGACTCACATTCATGTAATGTTATAGAAGTCATCCACCATTGTTTATTCTCTATGATGTTCAGGACTGTACTCCGTACTTACTAACACAATACAATAAATCTTAATTTATACTGCTCTAATGATCAATTGTTGTCAGTTTGTTGTTAAATGAGATGAGTCAACCTTGTGTGGGCCACGAGACAGGATAGCCTGTGAGTTACTGCACTGGGATGAATGGACTTGCTGGACCTGATATGTCATCAACTCATGGACAAATATTTGTCTTTTGAGACATAGGGCAAGGGGCTGACGCAGAAGTGTTGGCAGGCACATCATACAGAAAAATAGGTCAAGAGGGGAGGGACCCGCAGAAACCTCAATCAACCGTTGAAATGTTACTGGAAACCCTTATAACGGAAGTTACTGATGTTCAATGAACTTTGGTGCTGAACAGCTGTGAAACATGTAAGTATAATCAAATGTACTTATAAATGTTTATCGTTACGGGGTCAGATTGCTTATATGTGATCATGGTTGGTTGCTATTGGCAGATTTTTACTCCATTTTTGCATATTTGGGACATCCAAACAACGAGATCTGTTTTCCCCTTTTTTTCTTTTAGTTTTGGAAGTTGAGGCTGAGTACCAGATACTAACTTGGAACAATTCTGAAATATAGGAATATGACAAATCGTATGCCTCTCTCGATATTCGCTTTCAATATCCAACCAAAGTGACTAACTTCATCACACAAATGAAATAAACTAGCTGTCAAACCTGGATCACAAACTATCCCTGACCCCTTTGTTATTGCAACTTGAGAAAAAAAAAAAAAAAAGAACAACACTTGGCATCCTCAAATAAAATTTAATGAGGTCCAATGCAGAAAGTGCATTACATTCAACCAGTAATACCAAATATTTTTTTCCCAACTGACCGAACAAATAAAATATAATGATTTCATTAGCACTCATCATTACGGCCGCGGGTGACTTATTCTGTAGCCTATGCCATCTGACTTCAGCGGAGAGGCAGGGTACATCTGACCCTATACTGGTTGCCAGCCTATGGCCAGGCACAGAGTACAGAAAACAATGTCTCACATCACACCTTTTGACAATTTAGGGCTTTCAATGAAGCAAACATTCCTGTTTGTTGGAATGTGTGTGGAAACCGGAACACCTGAAGAAAACTAATGGAAGCACAGGGAGCACATGCAAACTCCACACAGGAAAGCTGGAGTCAAGATTCAAACTCTGAAACTCGGTAGTGTGAGGGAGACATGCTCAACACTAGCTAGCCATGTTGCCTGCCAAAATAAAAATGTCCTGTATAATATTTACTGTAGTTCAAAAACAGATTACACAAGAAAGCCCCGAAACAGATGCCGGGATGGATGCGAGATGAGAATGAGGTGTTTGTGAGGTCACCATGTAACTGAATCCAGCTGCCAAATGGCTGCTGCAGCCCAGCTGGCTGATGGCTCCTGTGACAACATTAACTCTGCTAATGAGAATAAGCTGTGACGGGCAAGTATGATTTATGTGCAAGTGTATGTTTTGTGTAGGTGTCAGCGTCTACTTCATAAAATTCCACTGTTATCAGTGAAAAGGTGATTTTTCATATTTCCTGTATTTTCACTAAAGTATAAACCTTTGTCTATTTAGAATTCAGGACAGCATACGCATTTCCCAACATAAATATCTTTAAAATTTGTGTACTGAGACCAGACTTCCAGAAGTCCAGTGACTTTGTTTAAAGAACAAAAGATCATGTCCATATTATACCACAGGGTACTCATAGTCTGAGTATGTAGTATTTTGCTTTACATAGAATTTTATGTTTTGTGATAACAAAAAAAAAACCCCATTAGTGTTCATAAAACAAGATTGAATAATTTATAATGAATAGCTGTGAATCAAGTAAAGTCATTCAACTCTATGGTACATATGTTGTTCTTCAACAGGTATGATGACAACTCATCGCTTCAAAACATTATAAATGTTAATGCGCAGAAATGAGTAGCAGTCTGAATTTAAGTCATGAGCATTTATTTTATGGTATTATTATTTTCCAGTGCATACTATTTCTCATTTTCTCGAATAAGTGCATTTAAATATAATGCGACTACACTTACAGAGCAGTGTTGTACAAGGTAGCGTGAGGTGAAAGTCACCGTTAAGATGTCAACGGATTTTGTTTGCCACCTTGTGGAGAAACAGAGTTATGGCATATGGCATTGCACTGCTACCGGTGCTGTGCTGCACTGTACTTATACTTGGACATCCAGACCGGACATCATGATATCCAACACAAGAGCAGAATCAAAAATCCCATAATCCCATTCTTACAAACATAATTATCTTCCTTCATGGAGCTATCAACAATATGTTTATTATTATGGTTGTAATTGTACAGCGGTATAGAACTACACTAAATTATAATGATTGCTATGTCTAATACAGAAGTAGGGAACTCCGGTTCCTCCAGAGTCATATTCTGCCTGTTTTAGAGCTCTGTCTTCATCAACACACTCGATTCAAATGATCAGCTCATTGGCAAGCTCCGTGGAAGCCTTAAACAATCATGATCAATCGAATCAGGTGTGCTGGAGTAGGGAGAAATCTAAAATAGGCAGGACATGGCTCTCTACCCTTGGTCTAACAAATCCATCCATCCATTTTCCGATCCGCTTATCCTCACAAGTGTCGCGGGGGGTGCTGAAGCCTATGCCAGCCGTCTTCAGGCAGTAGGCCGGGGACACCCTGAACCGGTTGCCAGCCAATTGCAGGGCACACATAGACGAACAACCATTCACACTTACACCTAGGGACAATTTAGAATGTTCAATCAGCCAGCCATGCATGTTTTTGGAATGTGGGAGGAAGCCGGAGTACCCGGAGAAAACCCGCGCAAGACCGGGGAGAACATGCAAACTCCACACAGGGAGGCCAGAGCTGGAATCAAACCCGATTCCTCTGCACTGTGAGGTCGATGCGCTAACCACTGGATCACCGGGCCACCCCTGGTCTCATAAATGTGAAATTTTAATTAGATACAAGAGACAGTTATATATTACAGAGATACGGTACAGTTCCACAAATGCTGCAAACTACAACCACAATTTAAAAAACTGAGATTTGTGACATTAATACCGATTTCACAGTGTCAGTCAAAATTCGTCATCACTATCTAAGAGGGAGAATATTTGATACAGCTTATGCATCGCATATTATTTCGTGCAAGTATCTGCCATTGCCCAAGCAAGACAAGACACATTAAAAATAAAATGAAAGCCAATGAAATATAACGTGCATCATCTTCAAGGAGTGTACACATACCGTAATAACACTAGTCATTTATATTCATCCGCTCTCAACAGGCGCACTGATAATTTCACACATTTGGGGAAATGAGGCTCTTTGAGGGCATCACATTTGAGTTTCAATTCCAATCCAACATTTAACACGACTCAATATCAACCTTCAGTGTGAATGCAGCCATTAACTGCTGGTGTCGGAGACTTATCACATACTTCCCTTAAAACAAACAACCTATAAGCCATCTGTTGCTATACTTTGACTGCGTCAACCTCGACGCTGAATTGAACATGCTAATAAGAATGGACTGACTTACCAGCAGATGTCGCTCTAAGCAAAGAAAATTGTGAGCGAAATTTATGACACTCCACCGACAGCCAAACAACTAGTTTAGATTACAGGAGGCGAGACACATTGCAGTCTAACCTGAACTTTCACCTGATGAGCGATACTCATTGGAACATGTCCTCTATTTGACAGATTCGTTAAACACACAAAAGAGAAATATTGGGCATTGTGCAGGAACCATATATGGCACAATTTATACGGATTTGGGAAGGGTGACAGAGACCCTGCGTGCGTAAAAAAAAAGAAACACATGTCACATTCACGTGTAATGAGCAGCCAGGCCGGCGGGGCTGAGGAACTATTCCAAGCATGGAAGGTTTATTTTGGGGGTCTGTTGTATTATTGTTTCCCCCTTTACCGCTCCTACTCTGGGTAGTGCTGGCTACAGCTGCTGGGTCGGAGTATCTTAGAGTGCACTGGATGAAATATTGAAGACAGGATAGGGTTCACTTTCCCAAGATTATCAGCAAATTTAAATTATTTGGGCTTCATAACCTCATAAAAATGTTGGTTATTTTTCAAAAACGTGAAATGAGACTCATCAGTTAGGTGCTTGCAGGGTGTTTAAGTTAGTCATCCATCTTCGACGTACACCCTGGACAAGTCGCCAGTCAATCGTAGGGCACGTGTAGACAAACAACTATTCACTCTCACGCTTAAGGACAAATTTGAGTCTTCAGTGATCTTGGCATGCTCGTTCTTGGAATGTGAAACGGTACTCAAGAGAAAAACCCCATGTGGGCGTGGGAAGAACCTACAAATTCCACAGAGAAAGACCAGATTCAAACCCAGGGCATCAGAACTGTGATGTAGATGTCCTAATCACCTCCTCATTTAATCTGAGTTCATTAAAAAGGAGTCTACAAAAAGTACACTTCCACATTTTTATTACGACGATGCTTGTACAGTATTTCATGTAACACATACTGAAACATGGATGCGCACGTCAAATTGTCATGCTTCGACATGAAATGGCAATTTAAATGCCATAGTATACAACTTATGTAATGACAGCGACCCATTGCTCGTAGCATATGTTTGTGCTCAAGTTTGGCTGTGTGCAGCAGCTGACCCAGCGGTCGAGCAGAAAGCCCAATAATCCCACCCTGACTGGGAATAGAACCCGCAAGACAGACTTCAACGCGTGTAAACACAGAGGCTATGAAGACATAAACAATAATGCATGTGCTTATGTTACAAGAGCTTACATGGACGGCAACCATTCATCAATATTCTCTGTACCAGCGTCTAATAAAACGTATGTGACAGACTGAATGGCCACATTCCGGTTACAATCTTAAACACATGCACACACTCTTACAGGAAAATGCTTGGTCGACAAATCCAACAGCCTTGCAATGTAAACTGTGCTTGGTATTCATTTATCTTTGTTAAAGATGTTTGCGTGCAAATATTTCTACCACTTAAGCAGTGTAATTAGTTTTGGCAGTAACAAAGTATATTTCATGGCACCACATTTGTCAAAAGACTGCAAAACAGGAACACTGACTGAAACATGCGCAAACATAAAAGAGTGATGACACATCTCGGGAACTAGTGCGTCTCACACGCCATATTAAACGATACTTATATTTTTGAACTTTATTTTCAAAACACAACTCACAATCTATTCAGATGAGAGCATGATGAAAGTCCCTGAGGCAAACATTTGCCACACCCATCAATTAGAATACTTCAGTTTGACGACACAGCACTTAAACCTTCCTTCTTTAGGAATGCGAGTTATGTTCACGTTAACTCCCATGTGGAAATTTCAACAACACTCTAAAAGCCATTGGGTCGAAAATATTAAGATGTGTCGTCCCCTTTTTGACCCATGTTGGGTTATTTTTGTCCCAACTATTTTTAAAATGAAGAGCCAATCAGTGAAGGTTGACTCAAATCTGACGTGCTTTAAAAAAAGGTGAACAAATGTGGATTTCCATGTGCCGGTGTTTCATGTAGGATAAGACCTCATCCACTGGCCAATGAATGCACGACTGGCAGTTTTGCTAAAATAGCTATCAAACATTGTTGCCCTTGTGTTTTACTATCAATCAGTGAATCATCTCACGAAGCAAACACTCACTCTGAATAAGCCAACAAAACTGAAAACCTACCCCAAGCACGAATGCCGTCGACCGTGTCCAAAACCTGCTGGCGCCCCTTTCCTTGCCAATCTAGAGTCTTTGTTCATCGTCCCACTCGACCCTGAAATCACACCCTAGGCTGCAATGACAGTAAACTGTACATCTGAAGCAAGCCTCTAATGAAAATTCTTGTACTCGTGTTGTTATTTTCATTGATGAACCAGCGGATGGGTGTGGACTGACTCCATGACTTTTTTTTTTCCCCTCTTGTCCGCCAACCCAAACAGGTGAGAAAGAAAAACAAAAGTAATGCAAGCAGATGCAAGCTCTGATTAATCCTCAGGGCCTCAGGAGGCAAGAAAAAAAAAAAAAAGAAATTCTGAAGAATGCTTAACAGATGATCCAGTGAGACAAGCCAAGACAAGCCGGACTGAAGTGTGAATGTCAATTTGTCGTTCCAAAGGGAAGTCACAAAGTATTTAGGAGCAGTGAAGGATATTTCCCACCTTCACTCATAGCGAGTGAGTTCGTGCTTAGCAGCCATTGCCATATCAAGTATATTGTGGTCAACAAACGAAGAGGGAAAAAAAAAAAACCACAGACAAAAAAAAATGCTTTGTCATGCAATTGCTCTCTAAGTCTCTTGTGAAAGAAGCTTTCAATTGCTGCTCTTGAAGGGTACGTAATGTCCAGAAAGGTTCACCTCTTCGTCTAGCAATGTGCTTGGACAGTCCCCGCAGCTTGCTGTTGCGGACTGCCCGTGGAGTCATCAGGGGGGCTGTCAATGAGTCTGTACATTTACAGGGTATCCAGTACCAAGGCAAACACGCCAGCCCTCAATGACTTGGCATCAAGTTACAGGGGATTATCTTTTAAGCCGCACTTTGCAACGACGAAAATGCTAAAACACTGACCTAGAGGCTATGAGAGTGGCGAACATTTGAAGGCGTAGAACGCGCCGGCATTTTGATCGTAACGCAGCAACTTTCAGAGTGTTTCACCGTGGCACATGGAGACTCGACTCAACTGTACATCCGGAGGGTGTTTTTATGTCAGGTAAACAAGAAGCAGAGAGCTGGCACAGCCCAGTTCTTGTTGAGACATGCAATCAAAACATTGAAATACGACTGCAAGTATTGATCACTACTGTTGCGTGGGACAAAGTCACAAGCGTAAGCATAAACAACAGAAGCTGTTTGATAAAATTAATAAACAAAACACATTTACACCACATGTTTTTTGTGGAACTGAATAGTATGGACCAGAAATTGAAGTAGGGAACAAGTCATTTTGAGATTACTCGTAGTCTTGTTGAAATATTTTACAATTTATAGACAGCACTCAATTCTACAAAATTTTGTGAGATTAACATGAAACATTTAAGATCTTCATCCTAAAATTTTAAATCAACATCATCGTTTTGTTTTTATCAATATGCGAAGACGTAAAAGCTCAAAGTCAATGTTCTTTTTTTTTACAATCCTGTAAGAGTAAGGATAAGTTTTGATCATCAAACTCAACATTTAAAACCAAATATCTGCATAGTATGCATATTTCAAGTGTTTATTGATTCAAACTGTATCTGATCAACCTAAAATTTTTGGTGTGTCTACCAAAATACGAGCGTGGGACCAGTTAGCATACAGTGATCCATCGCTACTTAGCGGGTCGGTTATCGCAGCATGACTCTATCGCGGGGATTCATTTGTGACCATAGCTTCATCTATTGTGGTTTTAACTTGATATTTTATGGGGTTTCTTGCTATTTTTCTTCATTCTAAGTCAGAACAATCAAAAAAATGTTGTTTTTTAGAGGGGAAATTTGTTTTACAAAAACCAAGACGGTGAATGATTAGGACCGTGTTGGCAAATGCACTACTCTGAGATTGATTGATATCAGGCTTCTGAGAAGCTTGATGACGAACTGATCACTTGAATCAGTTGTGTTGGAGGAGGGAAACGTAAAACAGACTGGATAGGGGTTCTCGCGGACCGGACACTCGCACCTCTGTTCTAAACCAATCAACAGCTCAGGCGTTAACCGTTTTCGTCTGGACTGCCTGCCACACTGGTACACTGTGGTCCGCAGTTAGAGCTTATAGCGCGCCGGCATACTGTTCCGGTGCATGGAATAACCGAACAGCATCTTTGAGCAACGCTCCGAGTTTCCAAACGGTCGGCTTGAAGCAGTGCACGCTTGCAGAGTAATTCCTAATGCGCCCTCGAGCGCATCATGCCCAAAATCCTAGGTATGCTCAGAAATACGCTGTAAACGCGCCACTTCACAGAGAAACTCAGAAAGTTGCTTAAATGTGCCATTTTGAAAAACAAACAAACAAACAAACAAACAAAAAGAAATAAATAGAAAAGAAAGGAAAAAAACCCTGGGGCCAGTGCAGGCAGTACAAGGAAAGTAAACAACTGTGCACATAAATTCAAGCGAGTGGATAGCGTTCTGCACCGCAGCAGCGGACAAGGACTCGGATGACGAAACGTCAGCTAATAACAACGTTAAAGTTGTTCTTATAATCTTAAAACGGCTTACCTTAACTAGAATCCTGCACCGTATTGTAGCCAAAAGGTGCAATGCTGGTGGATCAATGCGGCTTGGGAATTGTTGTGCAAACCGAAAGTTAGTTGCCATATAAATTGTTGAATATTGTCATATCGCAAAATTGCCGTTATCGATACATCCAGACTCCAAAGACACACGTCACATCTTATTTCACACTTCACGCAATTCACGATAACTTAAGTCACACCCCAAGCAGACTGCATTATAACAACCTAAATGAAAATGGACAAATGCATTGTCAACTTGAATTCAGACGACAAAACCAGCCATGCGAGAACAACAAAATCAAAAAGGTTCTTGCACTGAGGAATAAAAAGAAAAATAATTGCCAGCCTATTTTCCATTAGGTTATCGACAGTATTTGTTGACAATGGAAAACCGCAAGATTACAGCTGCCAAATGCTTGCAGTACATTAAGACAGAACTATTCAACCTGAGGAAAACAGGTTGTGGGAAAGAAAAAAGACCAACAGCTGTTACCGCGTTCTGTCAAGAATCAGTCACATCTTTTCGACTAATGATTGGAGTGCAAGTAAGTCATAAAGTTGAGTATAAATCATCATATCCTGTACTGTTGTATTTGTAGAAAAACTGGAAGTGTCAGGTTTATTTTTTCCCCTCACCATCTCAGCAGATCAGTCTGTAAAAACGTCAGCGTCAAGATGGTGTTTACACGACAGGGATTTTATGAAAAGACAGGAATCTTTCTTCAGCTCCAATCCACACACAAAAGGTGTTACCAACTACATATGTAAAAAAAAAATCATATTATCAAGAACAGCACATTAAGGTGAGAGCAAAGGGAATGACAGATTTTTTTTGTTATTTTTACTGCACCACTTTGGCCAGACACATCGCACTAATTTAATAATACGTTTAGAATGTTTTTCTACAATACTTTCTAGAGGTGCAAGAAATCATTGACCAACTATTTTGATCAGACACAGTAGTTGTACTATTAGAAAACAAATGTTAAGATTTGTGACATACAAACTTCGTGAGGAGTCTAGAAATCTAGCTTCTTAAGATACTGTAACTTCTTTGATACCAAATGACGTGACCTTCCCTATCTACAAAACACCAAGATGCCACTTCCAAAAGCACAATGCAACAATCCTCCTACAACACCTCCTATTCAAACAATAGGTCTTTTTTGTGCAGAGCACAAAGCAAAGACAATCATTTGGATGGTGTAATTTTGGATAGTTGATACTGATATTGGGCAAGATTAAAAAAAAAAATTGTTCACATTTTTATTTTATGACAGTACCTGGGAGTATGTGCCAATGTAAAGCGTCTTTGCAGGGCAATGCTGCGGTTCACCAGGAGCTTGCGGAAAAGCAGTGGAGAGTGGCGCGGCGAGTCACAGGGTGACATCCTTGGCGATCCACAAGGAGAGGCAGATGCTGAATGCGGCTTCAGTTTGCTGGACTGCGTGCTGCTGAGTGACAAAGAGCACGTCTCTCCGGAACTACCCCGGAGGACCTCGCTCATCTTGTTGCCGGCGATTTCAATCGCTCACATTGAGCTCTTGTACAACTTTTCTTTTGTTAACATACGGATCAGCAAAATGCAACTCTGGTTGAACTAAGAATGACTCGCATCATGCTTGCACGCTGTGTTATGGGACACAGAGAAGGAAGGAAGGAGGAGGAGAAGAGAGGAGACGAATCCCTCCTCAAGCTGCTATCTCTGTTGACAAGGCACCGAGCCCTGCCTAAATATGGTCAAGCCTCAATTTTAGAGACTCATACCACAGGTACCACTTCCTGCAGAAGTAAACTAGCAGCCGCCACTTCACATCTGTTTCCTTCTTCAACGCATCGGGGCACCGACGTTAACCAGTGACGACAACTATGGCTGTGGACCAGTGGCGGATGCTGGCCTGTCAAGGAGGGGAAGCTCAATTTCGGCCTACATCATAAAATGTGTCAGTTTTTTTATACGTGAATTCTACTCTCCGTTCCTTTTCAAGAAAATAATCTGTGACCCTGTCATACCAACAAGGCGTCTTTTCCAGGGTCTTAACTGTGGTGATGTAAGTCAGTCTCCGAACACAAGCAACTACAATAAAACACACCAGAAATAAAATATTAATCTGTCGCTTGTCGTTTTCAACAAAGAGAGTGTCGCTAAGATGATGAGAAGTCTCCAGTTCAACTCAGAACAGAATGAGAACTGAAAAATGCTCCCACGGATGCCTACACCAAAAGATCGGTGATTGGCTCATTTCGCTGTCAATCAAAAAGAGATTCAGCCTCAGACAGATCATCCAATCATCATGCAGAAAAGCTGAGCGTCCGGGCCAGCCCATAAACGCCCACTGTCCGTAGACTCCCAGAGTCGCTGAACGTCCGATGGGCGGGACAAAACCAGCATTTATCCAATGACTCGTCTCGTTTCAATGCATTAGGACATCCTACACTGAACTCTCGACACCCAGCGTCCGCGCGGTCGACGCTCAGCGTCCACACAGTTTAAAGCACAGTGAAGCTGTGGGAATGAATGAGAAGAGAGTTGCGTCGTAACTAGTAATAAAAAGCTGATTTGGAACAAAAGTTGAGCTCGTTGTAGCATATATTTAGTCAATGACATGCCCACACAATTGTACGTACACACATATATTTGATCACTTACTTTTTGACATTTTAGGGGAAGCTGAGCTTCCCTTGCAGTCTTAGAGCAATCACCTCTGCTGTGGACAGATACCAGCTGGAGCTGTGTTGTGTCAACAGACAGCAGTCGAGATTTGACATTTTCAATGTGACGGTCAGTGGGCACCACTGTCTAAAAACAGAGTCAGCTGTAAATAAAAGATAACAAGAAGCCTGATATTGTCATCTCAACTTCTACTTCTGTCTCACGGGAAAAATGCTTTCTGGGCTGGTTTTGGAGTGATGGAAAATTAGATCAACATGAGTTCATCTTTGACCCACATCAGTCAGTGCTGAATGTCAGCCAAGATTTACTGAAATGTTAATACTGTACTGCCTACGTAGAACCATAAATAAAAGCCAACCTAACAACCACAAAGTATGCTACTAAATGTGTGTGTTTTTTTTTTATCCATGCCGCCATAATAACACTGTAGCGGTTTAGAAATATAAGACACTTTGCAATTGAAACGACAAGATTGAGTACTGAATTTCAAGGTTGTTCACATCCCTTAAAATCCATGTTTTTGTTTATACCATACACATTTCTTCCCTTAGGCAAGATAAAATTTAATTCAAGCAAGTCAAATGTTCCAAATGCCCTGTGCATATACTTTTATCAGGAAGCGGTCAGTGCATGAGTTTACAAACAGAGTGACTAGTAGACAAACACACACACACACACACACACACACACACACGCACGCACACACAGAACAGGCTGATATAGTAACATTGAAGCTACTCATTTT
>CAAKHF010025425.1:2500-19709 GCA_901007745.1 Hippocampus kuda | reverse complement strand
GTGTAGGGGCTTGTCCTCCCATGATGGTCCCTCTTCCAGCGCCTCATCCTCTGTTCCCCATTGTCTGAGACATTCTCTGAGTACGTCATCCGTTGGAGCCTTCTCCTTGATGTATTCATGGAGCTTGGATGTTTCATCCTGGACAGTGGCTCTCACACTCACTAGTCCCCGGCCTCCTTCCTTTCGGCTTGCGTACAGTCTCAGGGTGCTGGATTTGGGATGGAACCCTCCATGCATTGTTAGGAGCTTTCGGGTCATAACGTCTGTGGTCTGAATCTCTTCCTTTGGCCACCTTATTATTCCTGCAGGGTATCTGATCACTGGTAGGGCATAGCTGTTTATTGCCCAGGTCTTGTTCTTGCCATTGAGCTGGCTTCTTAGGACTTGCCTCACCCGCTGGAAGTATTTGGCCATAGCCGCTTTCGTTGTTGCCAGTTCGAGGTTGCCATTGGGTTGTGGTGTGTGTGTGTGTGTGTGTGTGTGTGTATATGTATATGTATATATATGTATGTGTATATATATATATATATATATATATATATATATATATATATATATATATATATATATATATACACACACACACACACAAACACACACTTAATTTATTTTTTTACAAGTTCATTAAAAATAAAAATGTAAGAAACCAGTCTTTGCCATGAAGCTGTATCCTGTTTACGCTGTTCACCCTTGAGACATTTCAACAACTTAGTTTGAGTCCACCTGTGGTAATTCAGCTGACTGGACATGATTCTTGGAAAACACAAAGCTGTTGTATAATGTTCTGCAGTTTGACGGTGCATGTCCGAGTACAAACCAGGCATAACGTTAAAAGGAATTTTCTGGAGACATTTGAGATTGGATTGTCTTGAGGCACAGATTTGGGGAAAGAGAAATTTTAAATGAACACAGTAGCCTCCATCATCCATAACAGGGTATTTGTAACTGCCAGGACACTTCCTGGAGCTCACTGCCCATCTAAACTCAATGACCAGGGGGAGAAAGGCTTTCGTCCGGGAGGTAACTGATGCTCACTCTGTCAGAGTTCCAACGTCCCTCAGGGGAAAGAGGAGAACAGTATGGTAGAGTGGCCCGATGGGAACACACTCTACAGGGCAACCCACCTGGAGTTTACACAAAGACACTTGAAGGACTCTCAAGAGACAAAGTTCTCAGGTCTGATGACACAAAGATTGAACTCTTTGCCTTGAATGCCAGAAGTCATTTTTGGAGGAAACCAGGCACCACTCATCACGTGGCCATATTTATACATTATCTCCAGTGAAGCATGTTGGCTGGCAGTGTCAAATCGTGTGCCCGTCGTGTGTGTGTTGTTCCTGAAAAAAACCCCAAAACAAAACTAATGAAACCTAATATATGCAGTCTTGATGGTATGCAGTTGGGATAAAATCCTCTTACATTGTAACAAAGGTTGAAGGCAACTGTGACATTGAAGGGATCTTCATTATATTGAGGGGCCGTCTTGTTAAAAGGTACAATCTTGGTGGGGGGAGGGGAGCGGGGAAGGGAGGGGGAATAACGCTGTGTAAACTTTTGAGGCCTTGTGTGTTCGCGCGCTATGTCCAGCTGTTCCGGCTTCATCCCGAATTGCAAAAATATGCAAGGTGGATTGGTGGAAAACCCGAGTCCAGGGAAGACCCGAATCGCCGCTTCTGGCCCAATGTCAGCTAAGACAGGGTCCAGCTCACCAATGACCTTGAACAGTACAGGCGGTAGAAAATGAAAAGACAAATAATATTAAATGGTTCGTAATTATAATGCAACTGCGACAATTAAGACAGGGCTATTATGCGTTGTCTCATCATGTGCCGATACAGCTAATGAAGCAGTAGATTTATGTCCTGGAAGTTGGCAAATTCACTAAATGACTTGGTCTTGCCCTTCCTGTCCTATTTGCTCCCACTCAGGGCTGATTGGGTGGATGAGAGTCTGCAATGGAAAGCAGCCAAGCTATGGCACATTAGACAGTTGTAAGCCCAAAGTAAGGTCATGCTCAAACTTAAGTGGTTGAGACTGTGAACCTGCACTCTGCTCATTGTAGAGGTTAATAGGGTTTAACAAAGACTGGTTCCCTGAGGGAGAGAATGTGTGGTTACTTGTTTTCAAAACCGATGGTCTTGTCAAGTCAAAAAAAAAAAAAAAAGACAAATAAAAATTGTTGTTCCATGAGCCATTACTGGTACACTCATTTATAATAATCCTTGACGGACGACTAGTTCTTGACATTCGGAAACAGCCAAGACTTCTTCTAGGGCAGTAATGGGCAACAAAGGAGGGGGCCACAATTTTTCATCAATGCTACTGTGGTACAATCCGGTGCTCTTAATATTAAAATTAAAATTAATTTTTTCAGAACACATTCCTCAATGCATGTATACGAGATCCAGTATCCTAATTCACCAACAAAGAGATCGAAGCAAACAGCAAAATAAAATCATTCTGCATTTTTTGATTCCTGCGCAAAGGGCATTCTTACACAAAAACTGATTTGACAATAAATATCCATCATGAGGACTTGGCGGGAACTGCAAGGTCCATCCATCCATTTTCTGACCCGCTTACCCTTACGAGGTCAGGAGGCGTGCCGGAGCGTAACCCAGCTCTCTTCGGGTAGTAAGTGGGGGACACCAATCGTAGGGCCAGCAAAGACAAACAACTATTCACACTCACAATCACACTCAGGGACAATTCCGAGTGTTTAGTTAGCCTGCCGTGCATGTTTTTACAATGTCGGAGGTAACAGGAGTATGGGAGAAAACCCACGCAGGCACGGCGAGAACATGCAAAATCCACACAGGAAGGCCAGAGCCGGATTCGAACCCCGGACCTCTGCACGGTGAGGCGGACGTGCTAAGCAGTCGCACTGCAAGGTTCCACTCAAAATTTCAAGCAAATTGGCTATTTCGGTTAATCAACATCGTTTTGGTGCATGACCGCAGTTGCAAAGGCTGAGACAGTGAGTGTTGTTCCCCCTGCGCACTGCAACGAGAGATTAACTGACCAGAAGAAGAAGAAGGTAGCGACAATGACCACCTGTTCTGTCACACTGCAATCTAAGACTTGCTCCAACGATTGGAACCGAAATATCCAATTTGCATATTAATGAGGGTGACCCAAAATAAACGCAGAGATGCATTTTAAATAATGACAACATAAATGGTATGGTTTTGTTTGTTTGTATTGACAAGGCACAAAACAAATGAAAATAGGTTGAAAAATAAACTTTCCATTGAAACCGTAAGCCAGATGGTGCTGGAGTGGACCATGCCATGCTTGTCAAGCTCCTCACTCCCAGCTGCCAGCGGCACAGTCCACCACCCAGAGCTTTCCCCAAGAATATCGTCAGCATGGCCGCATCCTGACCAGAGATTGTCTAGCGGCCAGCTGGCGCTCTCAGAAAGCCGTGAAGGGCGCAGCCACAGCAGAACAACGTTTCTATGCTTGATGAAAATAATTATTGGGGATCCTCACTTTACAAAAGTGCCCATTTTCAAGAATTATGAGGTTCATTTTCCTTGTACAAATGTAGACGTTATCGTCATCGCATTAGTGGTTTTAGTTTGGAAATTAATGGCCTATTAGAACCATTTACATTTAAGACAAGAGACCTTTTATTGTGCATTGCATTGCTTTAATTGTGGTCCCAGAGGACAAAATGGCTCTTTTAACAATAGTAAAAAGAAAAGAAAAAAACCCATTTGTTATTTAATCCTCCTAATGCACTTTTTTAAAGGCCAATGTGTGCTTATCCAGTCAACATTTAACAGCATGCTCATAAAAAGATCAACCTCCAGAGTTGAACACGCTGGCAGAATGGAAGGTGGCGGGGAAAAAATATGTTTTCTAAGAAGTCTTCTTGATTTTGATCAGAGCATAAAAATGCAGCAGATGTGTAGACGAACAAGTCTTCCAATTGTGTTGGTATGCAATGAAATACAATTGACATTGTCAACGTTCTCATGCAATTAATTAATGGGAGGCGTGATTTAACAATTTAGATTGACATCCTTTCGTGAAGGGTTTGGATTAGAATTGTAGAAAATGTTGGCAGACTGAAGTAAAACGCAAATGTAAAGTCTGACCTTAGAGAGCGTCATTCTGGTGGAACGCTGGCTTGGACATAAAGAAAGTGAATAAATGAAACACTCATAATAAACGATTGTATAGGAAGTGTCCTTTTATGTATCTAATAACTGCTCGTCGCTCATTAGTTTACCTCTTTAAATTCCGAGCTTCTTTTTGGGTAACTTATGTGGCAGGGTTATTATTAACGACTGAACATCCCTTTTTGTTCACTAATTCCCTTCTTCTTCCGCTGCCTTTCCATCATTTACTTTTATTTTGCTTTACCTATTGCTCCCCCCTCCCTCCTGACTTCAGCATTCCATCTTCGTGCTGGCGCAGGCAGAGAAATGCGCCTTGGCTGTGACGAATCTGCTGGCAAAACCTCCAAGAGCCCCTTGTGGTGGCGCCTCTTTGCGGAGGATGCATGATTGATTGAACCAAGGGAAAACGTTGTCAGGTCGGCCTTCATGACTGGATCTCTTGCCTGATAATAAATTCGCCCCTCTTCCTCCCAAGTACTGTGTGGAGACACATTATGAGGCACATTTCCATGAGACATGTTGCCCTGGACTATTACAGTCAATCCGCCTTGCCACATTTTACTTTCTCTTGGACAAGCAGGCTCACCGCTCCACAGCCACCACATTTTGTGTGCAGTATGCTGATTAATTCTGAAAGATGAGCTTGAAGCATGTGTTAGTCTGTCCCAAAATGGAAGCGCAGGGCTTGCATTTGGTGTGCATATCAGATAAAAGCTGAGGGGAAAGAAGGAGGGAATTACTTGTATCGGCGAAGTGTCATGACAAATTGATTTTCTTGCTCAAATCCCAGACAACGGACAAGACAGAACAGGTTGATAGTTTCTCTCCCCAAATGGCACATTTTCTGTTTCCTTCACACATCAACGCCATGATTCATTAAAAATGGGGAGGTAGACCTGTGAGCTCCAAGAAGGGGAGCTCACGCTCAGATTCTTTCTCTCTCTTCTCTCTCTCTCTCTCTCTCTCTCTCTCTCTCTCTCTGTCTCTCTCTCTCTCTCTCTCTCTGTCTCTCTCTCTCTCTCTCTCTCTCTCTCTCTCTCTCTCTCTCTCTCTCTCCACAGCACCCTACATATTCATTTATCAAGTTTGTGACTGATGACTCTGAAGCAGCAGTCCATGTCCTCCATCACTGGCTCAGTCAGCCACTGGAAAGGCGAGAACAGTGTCTTGGTGAGCTCTCCCCGCCTCTCTCGCTCACTCACCCATTCGCTCAAAGATAGAGCACATCTTAGCGGAGAGGTAAATAAAATATGGTGCAAAAGTTCAAAAAGGGATTGTGGATCAGGAACAATTGGAACATGTTCAATGTTCAAGTGCCTGAAAAAGATCTGTATTCTTATATAAGAAAAAAAAAATGTGGCAACGTTTAATGCAATAACAAAAATACAGAATGAAACGATGGAATGGAGTAATACCAGAGAGCAGTAAGTACAGCTTTGACAAGATTGGAAAGCAAGCATTGAGTGTGCCTGATATTTAAAATAGGCAGTTAGGAGAGCGCTCCAAACTCTCCAAACCAGATTTATCCAGTTAGAGCTAAGAAAGTGATTTTGAAATTTTAGCAGTGAATATTACATATATTTTGGGAGGCTCACTGCACTAAACCGAGGCAATGATTAGCCAATTCTGTCAGGGGAAAACGGTTCTGTGAAATACTGGTGACCACATACATGATTATATGCATGAAATACACCATACACAGTGGATAGAAGAAGTCATCTCAACATGTTCTCGGAGGTATGTTCCCTTTTGGCAATTTGGGGGAAATTGCAAATGCATTCATAGATTCGCTCACTTAAACTGGAAGAGACAAGCGCCCAAAGTTTTTAATTGCAACAGAACTAGGGTAACTGATGATAAGAGCACAGGGAATAAAATAAGTTGAAGACTGTAAGCCATGTCCATACAAAAAAATTTATAAATAAATTAACTTTTGGGTGTTACATCCAATCTCTTCCAAACATAAACCAGCATGGTGGTGAAAAAAAATGTCAAGAATAATGTCAAAAGCCTAAACAGATTGGCTCTATCTGTACTCCCTTGACGTTGGAAACTGATCCAAATAAATATGGTTCTTCCTTAGCTGACCTTTCCTTTCCCTGACCCTCTGAAGGCAATGGTTTTAGAATTGTGACTTGTCGACTGCCGACAAAGAAGCCCCTGCAGACATGTGAGTGTAATTCTGCATTTTAATGGCCCATAAGTGTCATAAAGCTAAACGTTAACACAAATGTCTGTTTTCTTTCAAATAATGGGGCAGTCCCCCCTGGGGGAAACGTGATGCCAGGCGAGGCGTGTATGACCCCAGGGAACATGCTTTTCGTTTTTGTTGTACAGGAAAAAAGTGTA
Organism: Hippocampus kuda; assembly: GCA_901007745.1. Lineage (NCBI taxonomy): Eukaryota > Metazoa > Chordata > Actinopteri > Syngnathiformes > Syngnathidae > Hippocampus > Hippocampus kuda. Next base: position 13,233 of record CAAKHF010025425.1, on the reverse strand, counting down.
ACTGCACATCCACAACAGTAGGTGGCAGTGTCACTGTCATTGTCAGAGTGTAGGCAAGGAATACAAACAAGGTTAATAAATTAATTCATCAGATGTATAGATATTTTTGTATTTTTTATGTTAATAAGGAAACACTGTTATGCTGTGGTGTACTTACAATAATGTATGTACATTATATATATATATATATATATATATATATATATATATATATATATATGTATATATATATATATATGTATATATATATATATATATATATATATATATATGTATATATATATATATATATATATGTGTGTGTTATAATTGGTGTACATTTATAAACAAATGATACTAGTTATAGTTGCAACGGTGAGCTGGGGGGTGAGAAATATATTCTCCTTCTTGGGGTGGTGTATCAAAAAATAATGGCGAAGCACTGCTTTAGCGTTACGTACAGTACATAGTGTATGGTAAAAGAGCAGTTCTCTTTTTTGCCCGACTGTGACCACATTGTGGTGGTGAAACACGAAACGTACCACGACTAAACACCATCATTGGTGTTACAAATGATTTATTCCCCTGATGCAGTGTTTTTCTTTTCTCTTTTTTTTTTTATTGCCTCATTTGTATAAAAAATCCATTGGAGGCATGCTAAAGCAATGTGACACATACCATATCAATACCACACTGGAGTAAATTGAAATATTTTCCACACTTCCCTGACCCAGCAAAGACATTCACGCTCCTTGCAAAGCTACTCGTCAAAGCCTATTTGTGAAAACATGAAGCACGGAACAGAGAGAGAGAGAAAATAAATTTGATTGGCTTGTCATCACAGTTTTAGTCTCTGCAGGGTTGCTTTTCATATAAAACACATAAACAGGATGGAATTCAATGCTGCTGAATTGTCATGATGTAAGAACACAACCTTATTTCATTGCCATTGGGTGTCTGGAAATTGCTCCTTTGTGCAAAGACCATATATCGTCTACTCAAATTACTGCAGCAGTGACTCAGCATTCGCCATTCTATTATAATCACCTGAGACAAGTTTAGGGGGTGTTGCGTCGGTCTACTATTGGTGCCAGGAAGCACCTAGTGTGCTGTGACTGTATGGGATCCTTTTTTTACATTTGGATACTACTTCAATGCAAAATAATTTTGTCTTTCTCGTCATGGGGGTTAAGCCATAAACACACACTACAGTATCTAATGACTGTACTTGCATAGATTTACAAAATAGCTGAGGCGCAGGTGAGTGCTTGTTCTGGAGGATGAACTCTACCTGGACAATCTGAGATAACGTGCAAGAATGAATAAAGAGCAGAGCCAGCATGACCAAATACAATCCAGATGTTGAACTTTCTTTGAAGATTTAGAACCTGGATCATTGCAGGAGTACTCGTGGTGGGTCAGTACTTGCTATTTGACTGTGGTTTAAAAAAAAATGCTCAAGATAGCTCTTGTTCTCATCAATCTATTTTGAACCAATGTAAGTTTTGGTTTCAAACTCTATGTGTCACCCTGCTGTTCCAAACAAAATTGTACAAAGTAGATGTGGTCACCCAGCCGCAATTTTTTTTTGCCCACCTCACTATCACTGGAGCTCAGCCAATCCTCAGAACTATTGGGCACCTAACTTACCAAAGCTTTGCCTAGTGATGCTAACAGCAGATAGACAAGTGGAGGATTTAAGTGTCACAGCCAAGGGTCTGAAAACCTTCACCTAAAACAGCTCTTCCAAAACGGAAATATTTTAAGTCATGGGTGAGTTATTTATTGGCTCACAGGCATTCATCAGTTGCTGTAATAAATCCATGTCTGTTTTCTTTTCATTTACTACTGTACTATATTTTTTTGGACTATAAGGTGCACTTACAATTTTTCACTTCCTCAAAAATTGACTCCACCTTTTAATCTGGTGTGTCTTTAGATATAATGTTGGCTTTTGAATTTGTTGTCTTTAATTCAAATTTCTTCTGATTTACTCTCTCTCATCTGCACCTAATCGTTAGCGGGCGCACATAGTGGAAGCTGAAGTACTTCCTGCTTCCATGTCGAAGAATCAACGGAAATGTAGTTCCACTAGCCAAATGCTGCGGTTACACCGAATGTGAGCTGAGGGTTTCTTGCGGCGCATTTCCAATTTTATAATGTGCAAAAAATATTGTAGTCTGTTGGATCGAGAGGCAAACGACACAGCCAACTTCTAATAGTTGCCAGGACCAAGCAAAAAAGGAGCAGGCTTTGAAAATGGAGAGCGAGAAAGTTGGCGTGCCTGATGAGAGTCAATTCAAGTCAAGTCAAATTTCTTTATGTTGCCCTTAATCACCAAAAAGTCTCAAAGGGCTTCGCGTGCAGTCAGTTGACAAATATTAATAATAATAATAATAATAATAATAATAATAATAATGCATTTTATTTAAAAGCACCTTTCATGCCACCCAAGGACACTGTACAGACAATAAAAAATACAATGTAAAAATTGTTAAGCAAGATATTCTATAAAACAGGACATAAAATCATAAAATATAGGAAATGGAAGGTCTATGTGTTGTAGGCAATCCTGAACAGGTGTGTTTTTAGACGGGACTTGAAAGTGGAGAGAGGTGTGCAGTTTTGGAGGTCCGGAGGTAGATTGTTCCAAAGCTTTGGGGCAGCGCGACTGAAGGCTCTGGCTCCCATGGTGCTCATGCGGGCAGGGGGCACTGACAGGCGGAGGGAGGACGAGGATCTGAGGGAGCGAGTGGGGATATGCACCTGGAGAAGGTCGGACAGGTAGGGAGGGGCCAGGTTGTGGATGGCCATATATGTATATAGGAGCAGTTTGTAATTGATGCGATGTTGAACAGGGAGCCAGTGAAGCTGTTGGAGAACGGGGGTGATGTGCTGCTGGGAGGATGTTTTTGTGATGATGCGAGCGGAGGCGTTTTGAACCAGCTGGATTTTATGGAGGGACTTTTAAATATTGTAAATATTGTATTTGGTTGAATTGTTTACAGCTGTTGAACTATCAACCAAGGTAGCGTTTTGCATCCACAGGTCATTAGATTAACTAGCAATGTTCAAAATGTTTCCGATTGTGAGCGGAGGCACTGCTCTTCTCCGCTCGAAGCAACCCACGTGTTGTTGCGCGGCGAACAAAGACCTGCGAGACCAGGTCTGAACCTAGCACAATTAAAAAGCTTGTCAAAACACAGAGCTTCAGCAGAAGTCGTTGTAATATTACAAATGAGTGTAGCTGTGGTAATTATACTTTTTTTTTTGTGTGTGCATTGCATCCAATAAGTATGAAACAAAGTTCCGTTTTCAGACTTATTACATGACTGAATCTTTAAAAGCATAAAAGACTGCAGGGAAAACTTTATTATAGATGAGATTCAGGCTATTTAAGAGTCTGCATGGGTGCAAAGAAGCAGAATCACAGCAAGCCAATTCATCATTGTGTTCCTGGGAATTTGAAAGATGAGGTGCAGGTGCGTTTTATGATAAAACAATGCAGTAGCTCAATTTGGCAAGTGTTCATTTTAAGCAGGGGTACTCAAAAACAGGCGTACTCCAAAATAATTACTCAAGGACCGCAAAAAAAAAAAAAAGTGTTCAATCAGTTAACGATCCTTTTATCGAAGTCAGTCATGTCACGTGGGATAATACTGTATTATTCAAAAGCAATTGTCCTTTCCATTCAAAAGACCAACAAAAATACAATTCAAATAAAATGGAATTTCCATGTTTATAGCGCAACAAAATAAACCGTGAGCCCTGCCATGAATCCAAAGCAGACTTATCACGATTGGGATCTTTATGTGGGTTTTCTAAGATCTGATAATAAACCATAATTATCAAATGAGGACTTCAACCTGCTAAAAAATGCTGTTTGCCACATTTACACAGTTGACGTAATATTATGCCCTTATTCTGAATGACACATTTCACCCTTTCCTGGAGTGGCAATAGCTGACTGAGTTTTTGATAGATGTTAACACCAAGTAGAAGAGTAAGAACGCATTCTAATGTAACAGCAAATCGTTATTGAAAACATGTCACTTATATAATACATGTGTGCCCCTAATCACTTTGTCATTGATTTGCACAAATAAAGAAAATGAATAATCGGGCACACATGTTACCGACTGAGGCGCAAACTTCCCTTCCAGCCAGTCACTGAGATGTCGCCTCCAATGCACAAGCCACATGAATTGGTCTGCTTCAATGACAACTAAATAACGACAAATGTAATATATGCTCAAGGCAAAATAAAAAACAGGTTATAGCATTACTGTATAGCATTCATCAAATCCATACTTCTGTTGTATGCCAGTAGATGCTTTGGCCACGATATTTTGACAACTTTCTCGAGAAACTGAGGGATCCTGATGTCCCCGGCAGTGGACGAATCTATGGACAACTGTGACACTACTCGACTTTGTTTGTTTCTATGTCTCAGAAGCTCTCTGTGGAGAAAATGTAACACTGAAGCATGTCAGTTAAATAATCTAAAAAAAAAAGTCCCAGATAAGGAAACTGACAAGTTAAAGTATGACTTTGCATATTCAGGGTGTGCATCTCTCCACAAAAGATGATTCGATTCATCTTTTGAAATGTGGGCTGCGAAATAATTCAAGGACGGTTCGATTTGACAGTGTAACAATTTGATTTGCCTCGATTAAGTGGTACGGTTCAGTTCGAGAGGGTATGATGCCGAGACGTTCTTGTTATCATTTTACTTACTGGTACTTTGAATGAATTTATCTGTACTGTAAATGTACCATTTCCTTCTACACTGCAAGACATATCTGCAATAAAAACAATTCAAGATGTATGTCAATATACATTATTTCAAAGTAGAAGGATTTGATTCGGTTCAGGTGCATGCACTCGTATCTTTTAAATCAAAACACAGATTTCCGGCTCAAATTGTTTTTTTGTTACACCCCTAGTATGCATGTATGTCTCTGTCTGTCTATCTGACTATCACATGTAAGGTGCTCTCCCATGTCCTGGTCACCTTTAGGAACAATTTTAAAACAACCTACCTCATGCAAGTAAGCAATTGTTTTGAATGGCCTTCGTCAATCAACCAATCAATCAATCAATCTCTACAGCACAGTGAGCAAGCGGTTCATCTTGTCTGCCAAACAATTCTGAGATTTTGAATATGAGTCTTTGGTGCAGTTGGGATACCCTTTGGTTCTCATGAACGTGTACAACCGAGGGCGAAAGACTAAAAATGGGATTGGCCCTGATAAATGTAGTTGCGGCATGAAGCGAAACAAGCCTTCAAAAATCCATAGATTAGCTGCATCATGTTATAACCTAATACTATGAGAATGACCAATCTTGACGGATCTAGGAAAGGGTTGTCACAGTTTGGGGGCCACAATATTAGGTGGCCGAATACGGCCTTGGGGCCGCCTGTTGATTCCCCCGCTTTAAAGCATGTGCTTTGTTGGAACACTAATGAGATTGGTGTCACTTTCTGATCCGAAAAATGTGCAAGGAGTTAGCCTGTTTAGTCTCGTTTATTGTTTTCGCCCTTAAAAACATTTCCGACTGTGCTTCTGTCCATCTTTGTACTGAGATGATTGTCTGAACAACGTGGTAGACAGCGAAGGCAACATGGATTAAAACTCTTTACAATGAAGAAAAAGAAAACATTTCACAGCCTGTTTTCTTTCCATTATCTCTGACGACTGTATGAAGGTCGAGATAGCTTCACATCTCTGTCCTGTCCCACTGTGACAGTGCCGGTTGAGCTATATTTGTCTCCGCAGCCTGTCATGGCTTTGGCTCAACTTGTCAGCATGATCTCACAGATGTTGTCTTGGGATTCTGTCCGTGATGGCCATCCTGTAAACAAGTCATCCCATGTAAAGCTTTAGTCTTGCCTCTGTTTACAAGTGCGCCCAGTTTCGCTGTGTTCTGCCCTGTCCTCCCTGATGGCCCAGGTATAGCATGTGTCAGTGGGGCATGTTAGTGAAGAGAGGTGTAATGAGTAAAGAGCAGGGTTAGCATCCCTTGTATCAAAATATGTGATTCATTGGCGTGAGAAGGACATTCTGCACCAGTGAGCAGCTCCTTTAAGAGAACATTCCTTCCCAGTGCACGAGCATTAATCCCTGACTTAATGCTTTCTTTTCTGCCCAGCACAGAAACATATGGTCGTGTGTGCACGTGTGCGCGTGTGTGTGTTACACATATTGAAGTTGAACAATTTTTCATGTTTGAAACAGCTACAGAAGTCTTGTTTCAACAAAAATGCTCATGTTTTATAACCTAATTTAATTAGACTATACAATGTTGTTTATTTGAGGAAAATATAAAGACAAATCAAAATGCAATCTGTCAAAATGAATGTTTCAGAAAAGTCTGCTCATTTCTTGTTTCCTGAGTTATGAGCAGGGACAGCTCCGGGATTTTTTCTCTCCTGGGGCAAAAGGCAAAAGAGGGGCTAGACCGATACATCGGCGAGCTGATTTATAAATATGTTAGAATGTCAAATAAAATGCTGGTGCGCCACAGATTTCGGACGCAGCTACATTTCCCCTTTTAGCTCCGGTGTAGCGCCATTCCCAGTTATCAGCATACCGGGGGCGGGGCGAGGGAGTCGTTGATTCGAGTCGAACTGCAATAATTACGAGAGGGACTGAATATAAAGACATACTTTTATAACATCATCAATGAGTGCTGGATTCTGACATGTTCTTTTACTGGGTTGGGATCAATAGTTACGCAGCCAGAGAATCGGGGTCTGGAGACATGACCGTGCTGGGGAAAACCAAAGCAAATGACTCTACTGAATGGAAAATGGAGCTGAACAGAGCAGTCGCTAAAACCAATAAACCATTGCTGGCTCTCCGCAGCACTTGCTGTTAAGTTCAGCCTGCCCCAGATAGCGTGTACCCTATAAATAAATTAAACTCCTTTGACCATGAGATAAGTGCACTCCTATAACTATATAAATATTCAAACTTCAATTACGAACAAATGTACTAATAGTTTCAAAGACAAGATTTTGAGAGCAACACAAGCTGCTTCTGAGTTTTACTGAGGATAGGCTCTTTTGTCACATATTGTTCACATTCGTCATGGTGGATTAGTTAGGATTACTTGATGTAATATTTGGGTTTCTATCCATTTGTGGACTCTCAGAACTCAAATGTTTTCGATTGAGCCATAATTCAGAATTTGAAAAAAAGGATGGGTGACCAGACAAAGTGAACTGGACTCATCTTTTACTGCTTTGTTGTTGTTGTTTCATTTTTTAACAAATGCCTAACTTTTTTTTTAACATGTATATGTGGTCACAAATATATCAATGATACATCAGAGGTAGATTGAATACTTTCAAAGGTAAGGGTTGTCTCCTTGTTGTTTTCAAGTTTTGGGATAGACGTGTACTTTGCCGTGTTAACGGCCAGATAATTTAACTAGGTCTCTTTGCTTTATCAAGGGCGTCTTCCCCTTTCAGCTGGCTCTTACTCGCAGAGGCGGTCACAACCCCCTTCGCATTTTCACAACGGAGACTGCGCTCCTGTCTATATTTTGTGGTATATGTGGCATTATAATTACTGTTGTGTACGACGACTACCAACTAACAGCCGTATGTACTGGTGACTGAATATTTGGCTTAGCGTTTATAATACAATCAACTTAGGTGGTTCAAATGAGAACACGCAAGGTGTATTCAAACACAGTCGGACTCGGACATTTCAAACTCAAAGAGGAAAAAAAAAGTTCCTCGATGAGGTAAACGTTAATAGCTACAAATCTCCAAATATTGTGGGCTTCACTATAAAAGTGCACGTATATAAAGAAGAATGATGGGGTGAAATCATTTTGCTATTTTACTTAACTATAATCAGAGGTCCATCTAAGTCACTTTTGTTATTAAAGCGGATCAAATCACGAGGCTTCCATCATTCTCGTGGTTGGGATACCAAACGTTAAATACTCAATGAGATTTTACACTTCACAAAGGCTGAAATAATAAACAAAAATATTTTAAATGTTAAATGTTTTTCGTCTTCAGTTGTAAAGTCTTTCAAATTATTGTTGTTGTTATCAAAAGCATTCCAATTAGTATTTATTGTATTTTGTTAAACAAATACAAATGCTATTATTTCACTGCTTTTAACTGATTTTTCAAGTATTTTACGAGGTACAGTTTCCGTTTTTTTTTGTATTCGTTTTATATAAAATAACCCATTGAATGGGGTGCTAAAAACAAAGTTAAACTGATATATGAAAGGTTGTTTATTAAAGAAATGTTTTTGAAATCTTTCAATCTGTGCTTATGAGAGGGTGATTTGACTGAATTTTCCCAGATGTAATGTAGCACGACATCCTGCCCCTGTCCCTAGATGGGTCGTCATAACCACCTCCTGCTTGTTTGCCTGGCCTTGAGGATGTTAAAATGAGCGTTCTCAGCAATGGATGTGTCAGGAAACTTGGAGTTGGGCGGTGGGGGGGGGGGTGTGGATGACAGGGAAACTTTGATAAGTCCTCAACAGGAACATGAACTGTCAGGAAGACAGATAACTGGTGTGATGCGGGGACCTTTCATTAATGTACCACAATCGCTCGACCATCTGTTTAAGTTGACATGGCTTTTCAAACAACACTTGCCAAGCTCATGTACGAATCACATCACGACATTGTTCGTCATTGATAGTCTTTGGACCAGCAGATGATTGAATGTCTGTTTTTAGCAACAACACTTTTATTTATTTTTTTTTAGGTGGGAATGGTATTCATTTAATTGTGTGTAATTGTGAGAGAATGATCATTATGTAACATGTCAATGCTATGGCTTTTTGACAGTTTTTGTGTAAGTACTGCTACTTTTAGTGAAAACACAAAAAGTATTGGTTAACAAATACGACCCAAAGTGATACAAATAGACAGAACCAAAATTTAGCAGGGTAAGGCAAGGGAGGATGAAGTATGGATCTGAAGCCATTTTGTATTGGTAGCTTCTACAGGAGGATGCCTGAACAACTGCAATTCAAATCCCAAGCAGAATAGCAGTGAGGCAGACATGCTGTAGAAATAGATCGATATAGATGGATAACTTCATCCAGTGAGGGAAATTGGATTTGCTCACTTCATGAGGTTTTTCACACCTCTCCATTTAACATGACTAGTGAGATTGTTATAACGCATTTAAAGCTTTTGCCTGCAAACTCCTCAATCTAAACATGCACACGCTTTTGTAATTTTGACGTGATGACAATGTTCTGTGACATCAACGATGGAAAAAAAAAGTTTAGCATGCATTGGTAATAAAGCGTTTAAAAAGGAAAAGATCTAGGTGATTCATGACAGAAATTTGTTCTGTATTGATTTACAAGTTACAGGTGTTGGGCTCGCTAGTTGTTTGTGCTGCTCCATGGTAACTAGCTGTCTGATTTTTGACAGCTGACACTTTTCTTTGTACAGTAAATGTTCATTCAAATGAATGAATCAGTCCTCAAGTGACTATAATACAAAACAGTCATCATCCATTTCCTTTGAGTTACTTTTGAAACTAATCGTGTTCAGACCAACCCACGTCCCGCCAGCCAATGACCTGTCGTTTCCTTGTTGGCTAATAAAAACCTTACATGGGATGGGCAACGACGGTCCATTTAGCTGAATTGTGAACAGTCATCCACTTCTCTCTGGGAAAGCTTGTATGACCAACTGGTTTGAGAGTGGGCGAGGACTTGACTCTGGCCTATCTCTCCCCATATTAACAATGTACTCCTGAAAAATAATGCACATTTTTAATAAATGTACCTAAAGATAAAACGGTTCACATAATCATAATAGATAGTTTGTTTGCTTGTTTGTTATTTTCCTATATCCTGACCATGGAAGGCTGGTACATATATTCCGTTCCTCCCCAAACCTGATACTGATAAAATCAAGTGCTAGCTGCATCTGGTATTAGTGATGAGTGTAAATTTAAAACAGGAGACTGTTTCAATCCTCCTGGCAGCCAACTTGTCCTAGAGCCCACCTCTATACAGTGATTGGACTGATGTGCCCATTGCACCTTGTCAGATATGCCCCCCCACACCCCCCACCCTAGCCCTGCACCTTGTTCGATATGCCCCCCACACACACCCGAGAACAATCAAACAGACTCAAACAGAGGCACGTCCAAAAAAAACAAAACCAAAAGCAAACTCAAAACCTCACTCAAATAATGAATACCATACAAATGCATCTTTTCAACATGTGCGGTGTTTTTGTTACTGCGACATCGTAATTAAGTGTGTCACAGTCCAAGTTGTTTTATTTTATTTTATTTTTTTAATCACAGGGTGAACAGTTGGAAGGCCCTTTCTTAGCACAGTCGGGTCCTGTCACATGACAGTTTTGCCAGTCATTGCACCCCATTGTTAGCTGGTAATATTTCCCATACTCTCACTTATTGACTGCGATCACCCACATGGTGAACAAAAACTGACAGAATTTGAATAATAATAGTTGATACAGGGGGTAGTATTTTGCTAGACTTGTCCTCTTTTACTCACACTAATTGTAGATCCATTTCCTGCGCTTTTCTCTGTTTTATCAATCATGCACAAGCAGCCTGAAGAGGTTCAAACAGTAGTGTACTCATATGTGGTGAAAGGTTATCATTCCATGCAAGCCAACACACCCCGGGGTGTTAGTTGATATTGTTTCTATACACTGATCTGAGTCAACCACAATGTCATCTGAATTTAAAGGGAATAAGGGGAGCCGCTTCTCTGAGT
>CAAKHF010025422.1:0-13706 GCA_901007745.1 Hippocampus kuda | reverse complement strand
TAATCTGCGTTCATGTTTTAATGCACCGTTTGTATTCAAATGTCTGCTGCGTTCATGGTTATAACCCCACGACCACTGTTAGCCTGCCGATGGTGTTTTGCATTGGGGAGCACTAGCAGTAAGCTAGTGGATGGGGACTACTACCTGTACAGGTCATCTAAATTCGAAAACATTCCCTCCTCAAATATTTTGCCTAAAGAGGTTCATCACTATAAAACAAAAACGGACATGATGAGATGGTGGCATACGTGATGATCTTTTAACCGTAATTATTATTCAGTCTATGTTCTTTATCGTGGAAGCTAATCATCAGTAAGTGTCCCAAAACCCCCTGAAAAATCAAAACACAGGCAGTTTGTTTGTTTGTTTTTTTGGGGGGGGGGCTTTAAAAAGGGGTTTTTTTTTTGTTTTTTTAGTTTTGCTGATGAAGTCCTATTTTGTCAATAAATAATGTTGCTTTTATGCCTGATTGAAAACAATGCCAGATGGTCCCACAATGGCATGAGTCGAAATTGTCTTTTTTTTTTTCCAGATAACAGAGAGTAAATTGGAGCTAGAGAAGAGTCTGAAGCTGTCCCGGAAGCTTCGCAAGGAGCTCAATGGGCTGACAGAATGGCTTGCGGCCACTGATGCAGAACTGACAAGGCGTTCCGCTGTCGACGGTGTGCCCACTGACCTGGAAGCCGAGGTGGCGTGGGCACAGGTACACTTGTTACAAAAACAAGATAAGGCTGCCTTCACGCCGCAGGTCGGAATGCTCAATTTGGATGTTGGCGTGAAATCCGCTTTGTGTGCGTGTGTGTGTGTGTGTGTGTAAGCGTTCATATTTCACACTAAATGCGACCGCAGTCTGTGTGGTGTGTGAACCAAATGCGTCCCAAAAGTGAGCCACATCCGCAGATGAAGAGTCGACGTCACTCCCAATGTCGTGTTTACGGAAGGAAAGTGGTCGAGCGAGTCGGTTCTCATCTTTTTATCATCTCATGTCAACTGAGGAGCAATGCGAAAGGAGGTGTAAATATTTTGGGAAATAAGGCGAGTCTTTTTTGGATCTCCAGAGACGTCTGCTAAAGGCGACGCCACGTCATTGATGAGCCGCCTGTGTGGCTGAATGACGACCATCACCATAAATGTCCACTTGATGATTCATGTTTCAAGTGGGACCGAATTCAAGTCAAATCTAAAGTCACTTCGATTACTCAAAGCAACTTTGGGACAATTCAGTCTCCAACCGAAGCACTCCCTCCCGCACGGAGCTCATTTTGGGTTATGGGTGACGTATAGGTCGGATATATGCAACCCAGACTGAGGTCACATTGCATCAAATTGTCGATGTATCCGATCTAGGAGCGCCTATGAAAGTAATTCAGGTTGGATTTGAAAAAGATTGGAATTTAGCCGTTTCGATTGTCATAAAAGGAGCATGTGGAGGCTGCATCTGGGCAAAAAAAATCCAATCTGGGTCGCGCTTGCCTGCAGTGTGAACCAAGCCTTACCTGTTTAATCCATCATCTACTTTTCGCTCGAGTGTTTTACCTTTTGAATTCCAGCTTTTGAGTTTCAACATGTCAGAACCGAAATGAAACAAATGTAATGAAACAACGCACGTTGGTGCGCTCGTAGAAAGCACACTGATAACATTTGGTCACTGTATCGTAACGCTCCATTATAAATATATTGATTTCTGGGCTAACAATGTTCTACTGTCAAGCCATAAGGACTGTTTTAACAAATTCGATGAACATTTTTTTGTTTGTTCTTTTAAACTGCTCACTCCCCCTTTAATTCATTCAGTACCTGACAATTCTGAACCAAGTCTGAAAAGACGCTTAAAAACGTCATTGGGAGTGAATGAGTTAACTGCATCATAGCAACAATGACTTAGTTGCCAATTTTTCCATCTTACCCAATGCAGTCCATCCATGCTGAGACAGAGAAGCGCCAGCCACAGCTGCAGGCCGTGGTGGATCTGGCCGAGGCCCTAAAAGCCGTTCTTCGGGTCCATGGCAGCCTGGTGGACGACAAAGTCAGCCTGCTGCACTGCAATTGGATTGCTGTCACATCCCGAGCGGAGGAATGGCTAAACTTGCTGCTGGTGGGACCGCGCCCCCCCCCCCCCCAATTTTTTTTAAAATTTATATTGTCGGATCTAAAAATGACACAGGTCATCTTGAAAATAGCATCGTTTGCACCAAAGTCCGTCATCTTGTCTTCAGGCCTACCAGCAGCAGATGAGGAAGTTAGATGGACAGATTGAGGAAGTGAACAGATGGATCGACGGAGCGAATAAAAAGATGGATGAGCTCGACGACCGGGGACCCAATGATGCTTCGATAAAGGTGGCTACATTTCTGTCCGTTATTTGTCAGCAATATTGATTCTCTTCCCACATTCAAAACCCAGCTCAAAACTCACCTATTCAGACTGGCTTATTCCACCTAAATTTATCTCTTTTATTTATAATTTTATCTGTGGTTTTATTTATTCTTTATTTGTTTTATTGTTTGCTCTGTTGTCAGGCTGCTGAATAAAAAATAAATAAATAAATTATTTAAATGATGTGACAGCAATTGTGAATGTGAATAGTACTGTAACCTTATCCATATTTGTATTTATATTGCACTTAATTGAACTGTGTTTTCTTTTCTCTTCTTTCTTCTTTCTACCCACAATCTTGCTGCTGAAGGCTGTAAATTTCCCCAGTGTGGGACAAATAAAGGATATCTTATCTTATCTTGCCTGTAAAGTGTCCTTGAGTGTTGTAAAAGGCGCTTCAAATAAAATGTATTATTATTATTATTATTACTAAATACTTGATGGTTAAATATGACAATAAAGAATAAGGAGAAAGAGAGAAAAAGGTTGAAATCATCATTCAAGCTCTTTACCGTGTTTTTTTTATTTTTTCACAGGTCCTGCGTGCCGAGCTGGAGCTGACGAGGAAAAAGATGGAGGAAGTGAAAACTTTGGCACAGGAGCTGATGACAACCAGGGGGGAGGATTGCCAGGCCCAGGTGGGGCCTAAAGTGGAGCTTTTGACGCAGAGATTTGACACGATTGCACAACGCATCGCCTCCGGACTGGTGGGACACGACAACAAGCAGCAATCATTTTTTTAAAATCTATTTATGACAACTTCACGACTGCTGTTGGATGCTGACAAAATCTTTCCTGACAAAAACACATTTCAGACGGCAGCATCGGCCAAAGAACTGGAGCAGTATCACCGCGAAGCTCAGATCTGGTTGAATCTCCTGGAGGAGGAAGCAAAACAAGGGGAGAACCTCAAGGAAGACGACTTCAGGGAAAACAAGGTCACTGAGATAGCGAGAGCACCGCGACCATCTTTGTGACATTTGACCCACGAGTCCAAAGACTTGATGATTCATGTGTGTCGGTGGGTGTAGGACTGCGAGGAAGGTGCGGTGAAGGAGTTATTGTTGAGAGGCGAGAATCTGCAGAGGAGAGCCCCGGATCAGGACAAGAGAGAACAGATCAGACTGAAACAAAAGCAGCTCGGCAACAAGTACCAAACCGTCAAGGTAACGCGCACGTCACCATCGGCAGCTCATTTGAAAACTTGGCCTCATGTGCATGGTAAGATGAGAGTGAAATGTTTTGGTATCATCTCCAGATACATTAAGTACAGGGGATCCCAAAAATCCTCCACTTCTTTTTTTTTTTTCTCATTTGTTCTGTTTGCGCTGTTCTGTTCGAATGCGAAGCGCGGCAAGTTTCTACTGCCGTTGATGACGTTTTTCAAACTGCCCTTGAACTGCAGTCGGCCACAGAACAATTTCTTGACAGGTGACAATTTTGCAACGTTGCTTCAATCGCTGCCGGGTCAAAAGTAACGCCAATTGAGTGAAGTCGCCGACCCGGCGCTGGGTCCAAACGTGACCGAGGCGATGCCGGGTGAGCGCTTTGGAACGAGGATTTGACCCAGCGTGTTGGGTCAAAATTGTGATCAAGCAAGGGGTAAAAACTGTTACGTATGCAAGGTGGTGGTGGACCCCAAAAAGCAGGCAGGAGGGAGGAGCAGGGTGAATTTGAAGAAGTGTATTGATAAAACACAGGAAACTAAATCCAAAACAAAGTCATGAAAACAAAACGAATCCAAAGGAACAAACAAAACACATGACTGAAGATAAAACATAACAATGACCAAAACCTGACTGAAACAAACATGACAGTAGCAAAGAGCAACAACGACCCGACAATGAGTGGTCGAGCTGGGAGTCCTTTTAAAGCGCTAATTACCTAATGACCAACAGGTGTGCAGCTGCAGGGGGAGTCCTACAGTGCCACCTGGTGGTCCCAAACCGAGTCATGACAAAAACGAGCCACACGGAAGAAATAAGTTGGTAAGGGTATCCCTATGGCGGGGCTGAAAAATAATACACGTTTTACTTACTCTTAGAAAAAGAAGAAGCACCACAGTGAGGCGCCCGCATGATATGTCTGACCCAGTTTTTACACTGGCCGCCCCCGCTGACGCCAATGAGCAGGTCCTTCGCCCTGACCGGGATTTGAACCCTGATCTCGGTGTCCAAAGTCAGCCGCCAGCAACAACATCGAAGAACATTAGAGTAAATCCACTTCGACTTCGGTCCACAAAAAATAAAAATTGTGACCACTTTTAGCGCTTCAGCACACCCACATCCAGTCTTCAACCCAATCTGCTGGTTTGCCCCGCGCCCCCGCCCCCCCCCCCCAAAAAAAATAACCCAACATCAGAATCAGAATCAGAATTATCTTTATTGGCCAAGTATGTAGAACACACAAGGAATTTGTCTCCGGTCTAACACGCTGCATTAGTATCATCATAAACAAGGACATGACAAATAAGTATGGAAGGACATTTCATAATGTAAGTGAACCGTCGTGCGGTGGTACCACCCCGTGACAACTGTGAGACACAATGTGCAAAGTATCAAGCAGAGCTAAAGTGATCAGTGGTAGAATACAATACTATAACAGTTTGTACAGTTGGTGCAGAAAATCATTGAACCATTTTAGAGTGACCAGTAGCAGTATTTGTAGTACAAGAAGTGTGCAATTGTGCAGATGTCCTTGAGCGCTTTGAAGTGTCTGGTGCGGTGGCGTATACGTCAGTGACTGTTTAGGGAGTTAATGGCTAGAGGGAAGAAGCTGTCCAAGTGTCTGCTGGATTTGGTGCGCATGGATCGGTAGCGCCTGCCTGAGGGGGGGTAGCTGGAAAAGGTGGTGGGCAGGGTGCGGGGGATCCAGTAGGATTTTCCGTGCCCTTGTTTTGATTCTTGCAGTGTGCAAGTCCTCAAGAGTGGGTAGGCCTGTGCCAATGATTTTTTTTTTCCGCCGTCCTAACTGTCCGTTGAAGTCGGATTTTGTCCTTTTTTGTGACGGCCCCAAACCAAACCGTGATGGAAGAACACAGGATTGATTCGATGACTGCCGTGTAGAACTGTCGTAGCACCTCCTGTGGCAGGCCGTGCTTCCTCAGCAGACTCAGGAAGTACATCCTCTGCTGGGCCCTTTTCAGGATGGAGTTGGTGTTGACTTCCCACTTCATGTCTTGGGGAGACTGTGATTCCCAGGAACTTGAAGGTCTCGACATGGGGCAGTTGGATAACATGGAGTATGTCACATTGCAAGGTGGTGGTGGACCCCAAAATTGTGACGAATTGTATTTAATAAAACACAGAGAAAACTGAATCCAAAACAAACAAAGTGCTACCAACCAAAACGAATCCAAAAGTAGCAAAACAAAACCATGACTGTGGCAAAAAAACTAACAGGAACAGAATCATGACAGAAACAAACTTGACAGTAGCAAAGGAACAGCAAACAATGACCCGACAGTGAGTGGTCGGGCTGGGAGTCCTTTTATAACACTAATTACCTAATGACCAAACAGGTGCGCAGCTGCAGGGGGAGCCCTGCAGTGCCACCTGTTGGTCCCAAACCGAATCATGACAGAGTAAAAGTAACCCAATCTGCTCAAAATCCACAGCGACCCAAGCGAGTGGGTTAGGAAAACAACATTTGCATTTTTTTTTTTGTGTGTGTGATGTCAATTGGTGAGCCGTGGGCGGGGGGGGGAATCATACTGCAAAGCTAAGCCGTCAAATGCTAATGGCCTCACATCGGTCCAAAAATAACCCCCCGAAAAGAAAGAGAAAAAGCAACCTGCATGGGACTTTTGGGACGCCTTGTATAGGCAGCTATGAATATTTTCAGGGTGACGTCAATTATTCGCCGCGGGGTTTGCTCCCTCAATGGACGCCTCGCTGTTTCTCCATTGTTGTATTCAGTCTACGTGAAAGCCGTGTGTGCGTGTGCAGGACCTTCGCGTGCTCAGGAACAGGAAGGCGCTCGCCATTGCCCCTCAGTGGTACCAGTACCGAAGGAAGTCACATGACCTCCTGGCCTGGCTGGACGACATCCAGCGAAGTGTCGATCAGCTGCCCGACCCTGCGGAGGGCGAGAGGGTCAAGGTGACGACGCGCGCACGCACGCACACACACACTTTCTACACATAGCACACGGTTGATTTCTTTTTCTGTCACCGTGACCTGAAGGTGCAACTTGTTGATGTCAATGCTCTCCACACACTTGCTTTATTTTGTCTCTGTGGAAGCCCCCCCCCCCCACGTGCCCCCTCCACCCCACACTGTTCTCCACCCCACCTTCTGACGTCACATGTTTGTCTTTCGCTTTCAGATGATCACTATGACATTTCGCTAAGTGGACATCATCCTTGCCTCTCAGTGCCATCACTGAAATTCCTCACTGCTTTGTTGTTTGTTTTTGTCCACATGCTTTCTCCAACACACACACACACACACACATTTGCGCATTCCAGTGATTGTACTCCTCATCAATGCTAATAAAGTCTCACTTAAGAATTGTCCCGGCCGTATTTGTCTCACTCTGCTTCCCCTTAGAAATCGCAGGAAGCCCACCCCCGTGCGCGCACACACTCACACACGCACACCAAATGACGCCCTCGGTTGGTTTTCGCCCACTAGGAAATTGTCTCACAGACGGCCTGGAAGAAGGAGGAGCTTAAGGAGGTGCAGGGCTTAGCCAATCAGCTCTCAGAGGCTGGAGCCGCCAGTCTAGTGGAGCCCCGGCAGCTCCAGCTCAACACACGCTGGGCCGAGGTGGTGGGCAAGCTCAAACCCTTTCAAAGGCAATGTGTGAGTTCCAGTAGGCACCACTTCTCCTCAACTTTTAAGCTCCGCAATAACACAAATTTTCAACCGCACCGTGTGAGTCACTAACTATTACTAACATTTGCCCATCTGGGTGGTCGAACAGGTGCTATTCTAAAGTCCTGGCCCCGAAATGTTGGCGTGTGCATGGATACTGATAAAAACAAACTATCATATTCAAAGTAAACAAACATGAGGTGCTGTCAAAAAAATCTCGTTGTAATCACACCTGTTAAAAAAAACAAATTAAAACAATACAATATGTACTAAGTGTAGAATCCTTCTCCCTGCAAAATCATCACTTTTTCGGGAAACCCTAAAAATGAGGACCAAATCTACCAAAAGAAAAAGCGGCCTCTCTTGTTTCACCAGAAAAAGTTGTTCTACCTCTTTCTGTTCTTTAGTAATGAGCAGTACATCATGGGCTAGTTCCACCCAAAAACGCCGGTTTCTCACCAAAAACCAAGAGAAAACAAGCTTTTTGTGAACAGAAACATGTCAAGCAGAACAGGGACTTTGACGCTCATGTCGTTTTGCATTTGTGACACCTCAAACTATAATACAGCAAAAACAAAATTCAGAAACGGCTTTTGACGGTAACTTATTGACAGATATCTAACGATGAAATGCGCTTTGAGAAACGCTGACTCACCGCACGGCTTGATCTGAACCTGACTGGCTTTTTTTACCTGGTGTTCGTCATTCGCTTCATGAGCTGTGTCGTCTTTCCTCCAGAATGTAACACACACTTTCTACTACCTACCGTGATGCATCGTCATTTTATTCCATACCAGGATGCCTAGACTTGTCCAACACGTTGGCATTTTTCTCCTTTACAATCGACGTGACAAACTGAGATTCACCACCCGATCTTTACCGTCTACTCAAAAGCTGTGCTGATCTCAAATCCAAAGCGATACAACACCGCCATCTACAGGGTTCTATTTGGTATTACAGTGGTTGACACGCCCTAATTTGACAGACAATCTGGTTCAGGCCATGAAAGTAAGTGGTTGGATTTCAGTTGCAAAAAAGATGAACATCCACGGCAGCGAACGAGTTAATATTCACCCGTTACCCGAGCCTCCATACTCATTTTTAAGCGTATGGATCTGAATGGCTGAATTTTAATCACAGTTCCTGTTTTTAGTTTCTCCACCATGTGTTCGGTGTTACTTGAAAGAAAAGTCACGTCCGAATCTCATTGGTTTCTCCGTCTGGTTCTGTGTCACCGCATGCCAACCAATGACATGATGCAGTCTGCCGATGTGCCAATCACTGACAATGTATGTATGCCTCCATCTAATCATGAGCACCCACCGGCATCCGCTTATTTTGATGAGCTTGGACAAAATGCGCATCTCATTTTTGTTTGAAGTGAGAGCTCAGACGGCCGCGTCGAGTGTTCTCAGATTAAACGTACGTTGTGAAGGCGGACGCTGCAACGTGTGTCTGAAGAACACCTCGTGGGTCAGCGAGACGCGTGCCGTTTGTTCCTTACGCTCTTCCACTTTTATTCCAGCTTCTGTCGGGAATACACACGCAGATGTGAATTTTGTCCAAGTCGGCGTAGTCATGGTGAAAGTGTTTTTGTCATACACTTGTGACCCGAGACTACCAATGCACTCGTCGCACCTGAGGGGAGGGGCATGGGGGGTGCACTAGAGCCCCATTAGTTCTTGCCGCCAACATGAACTACACTCATGCTCAAATGGTTGACATGAGGACAAGAAACACTTCTGAGTCGTATGATGCAGGGTCTCTCCACTTCGTTCACGATTGAGTCGTCGGTGAATGCTGAGAGGTGGGCATGTTTGCATGGGAACTGGGAACGGATTGGATTCACTTGGCTTCGTATTAACCGGCGCTATGTTAATGTGGTCAGCAACTCTCAGCATTCACTACTTTTTAGTCCCGAAAGTCGTCAACAGTCAATCTTTCCTGTCGATATCGCAATTCAGAAAAGTCTCTTAATTGCATGCAAAATTATGGATTCCAGATTTTTTTTTCGTTTGTGACTTGGCTCTGGTTTTGTGAATATGGTGCATGCTCATTTCGGTGTGTGTTTGTGTGTCCGCACGTGCGTTCGTGCGTGCGTGCGCAGGATTACCTGGCGGAGCTGCAGGCGCTGTTAAATTCGGTGGCGGAGGCGGACTTCAAGCTGAGCTCCCCCGAATACTGGCCCGCGGCTTATTTCGACCTCCCTCAGCAGGAGCGCTGCCTGAAGGTCAGTGCCACTTGCCGTGTTCGAGTCGCAAAAACACCCCAACGGAACCAAACGCGCAAAGCCTCGTTTCAAAAAAGGGGAGATTGTGACTTCCAGTCATACGCACACAGGAAGTCAGAGCAATCCTTGACAAACTGCGTGCTCCGGTGGAGGCGGCGCTGTCTCGCAGACAGGAAGTGGCAGCCGCCGCCCGACCTCTGGAGGGCCAGCGGATCCACCAAAGCGCCGCCCTACTTGGAACCAACTGGGACAAACTGAACAAGCTGCACAAAGAGCGGCTCACGTAAGCGAGAAGAAAAACGTTGAAGGAGATGACGACGCGGCGGTTGGAAGTAAACTGAACGCCAGGTGTGTTTGCGTGTGCCCTTTAAGGCTCTGGCAGGACTGCAACACCAAGTGGCACAAGTTTGTAGCAGACCAGAGGGCGCTCGAGGAATGGCTTCATGAAGCTGAGGGTGCCCTCAAGCTAGCCGAGAGCGAGCCGGCAGCACAAAGGCAGCACCTCAGGGTATCGCACACACGCCACCCAAAAAAAAAAATTACCATTACTGCATTTGATGTGGAGGACACAACGCTTGAAACTCTCACTCCGTATTGTTACCGTGCATAAACTGCAACATAGGAAGAAGGCAGCTTTGAGGTTGGGTATAAAAAGGGAGAAGATCTTCATCCAGGATGCCCTTCGTGAATGTAAATTGGAAGCTACACAATATTCATCCAAAGGAAAGCCAGATTAGATTTGGTCGGAATGCGAATGTTGTGGCATTTGAGTCTTTTGAACGAATAACTGCCGTGATGGTAAGAACAAAAACAAAAAATTGTTACGGGAGGGAACCGCCGTTCATTCAAAACGTAAACTCATCAAAGACATTCTTCTGACATGGTTACCACCACCATGAACGAAACAAATTGTGTCCTGAATGTGGTGGCCCTCGATGCCCGCAGTCATACAAACGCTACAAAAGTAAAAACTGATCAGATGGCCCGAAATGTCCGACTGTGCAATGTAAAAGAAAGTGAAAACGTCTTGAATTCAAGATGGCCAACTCCGTGGCTGCATAAAATCCGATGGGGCAATGTGTCTCAAGTGGACAGAAGTACCACGAATGCTTCAAGGGTTCCCTCTAGTGGTAGACAAAAGTATCACAGCCAAGTACACGGCCTTGGATTGAACTTCCGAAACTTTGGTTTTCAACATTTGTTTAGGTACACTTTCAATGTGCAATGCGTGAGTCACGAATAATTAGTTGGGTACAGTTTTTATTTTTCTTACATTTAAACGCAGCGGCATGTTCATTGGCTTCCACTCATATTACATTTACTTTTTAGGAATGCAACCCGGTTTTTTCTTGTGCTGCTGTATTTTGATGTCGGTCACAAACGTGGCGCTTGGAGAGACGCGTATTTTTTTTGGGGGGGGGGGGGTAGTTTAGTGAAAAAAACTTTCAAGAAGCGCTTGCGACAGACCAACTCTGTCCTCGAGGGCCCCTAGCCCGCACGTCTTCGATCTTTCAATCCTCCAGCACACCTGATTTAAATGATCGCGATGGTTATCGGGCATGCCGATGAGCTGATAATCGACATCAGTCGCCCGTTGATTTTAAATGATACCCCGCATAAAATAGCCAAGCCGATGAAGTACACGCTCTGCCGCGGCCACAGTTTGCAGCCCAAACTGTCAAGGAATGTCGTCCTCGAACAGAGTGAGCAACCCGAGGTTTCTGAAAGACACTCGGCCCGAGATGACCAAGATAGCTGATGTCAGCGATCAAAAGAAATGTGTCCAGTCCAATTTGCAGGTATCTGTGATCAGCCCTCACGCGCAGACAGCCATGCGGAGGAGACCATCTGCGAGTTGATACCCAATCTGCCCCTCCAACCTCTTTGAGTGCACGGCCTGCATATTTATTTCAAAGCTCTCCACACATCTTTTGTCAACTATCTGAAGCGGCAACAATGTTCGGAGTGAGGCTAAACTCGCTCTTGATTTAGTTCTAGTGTCCGATTTAAGGCCTGATTTACTACAAGTATATGCCACTCGTTTCATTTGGCCCATTGTAGGAGGAATAAATGCAAATCCAATTTGAAAGTGGCACACGCCGTGCGATTTATCAAACCTGGCTTTGATAAATTGCCCCGGCTGATTTGGCATGTGAAAGGCAGGTGCTCACCGTCCCCGCTGTTTGACTCCAGTCACGTCGGCGAGGAATAGACGCAGGAAAAAAAATGAGAGGTGATGCGGTTAGTCAAGTACAACTTTATTGTCAAATGCGCTGTATGTGCAACATACAGCACAGATGAAATTTCTTCCCTCTCAACCAGACAACAAGAGGAGCTGCTGCGGGTGCCCGCGCCGCCAACAAAAGAACAGTTAACAACAGTTAACAAAATAATACAACGCAACACAAAAGACACAGGCAGTCGTGCAATCTGAACCACTTTTCCTGCATACACTTTGTTGTTTGAAACAGTGATAGATGAAAGAGGAGCAAATCAAAGTGTCCTTTTCACCAGTGGATCAAAGACGTCATGCTGGAAATGTGCACACGTCTGCTACAAGATAGGTTTGAAAGCAAACAAGAAGCTGTAGCGAAAAAGAGATTGGCTCACATCTCCTGTCCCATGTAGATCCGCTTCAATTCCAAGCTGCAACTCCCAGTTCCACAAACGCATCGGCGCTCTGCGCTCCATTAACATAACATAACATATCTTTTACGCTCATGTAAATATTTTTAAAATGCCAAAATCTAGCACAATATATCATCTATTCAGCAATGCAATTTGGGAGCTATTAAATAATCTAAGAAGGAGTCATGTCACATCAGCGATGGCACAATTCCATTCAACCCTGCATTCGGGGCGTTTGGGTCATTTCAGCGCCCTGTGAGAGTAGGTGCTGGCCTCTCCTAGTTTTTAACACCACATTACGCAGGATGTGCAGATATATTGAAGTCCCACTTACTTGGGATCAATTAAACTAAGCCTCATATTTTTTTTAATGCTGTCTTTCCCAGACTTATAGGAGTAATAAATTTCTTTTTTGTAACTCAGTAACATGTCTGCTCGCCTCTGCCGCTAACACATCCAATTCCATCACTTCAAACTTCATTTTGCACTCGCGGTGCTCTCCCAAACATTCCATGGTGAAAACCGTCTTCTTTTTTCATCGGCGAGTGTGGGAATGTGCAATTTAATGCCTCAGTAAATCAGGTGCTTTGTGAGCAAGGAGTAGAAAATTCAAAAGTCTTTATTGGGTGTGCGTGTGCGCTTTTGCAGGACCTGACAGAAGCGATACCGCTGCAAGAAGCGGCGTTGAACAGAGTGACCTCTGCAGGCGAGGACATCAGCCGGATGAGTACGCCGGATGATGTCTCCCGCCTCCGAGCGCAACTCAAATTCCTCAATGCTCGCTGGGCGCATGTCTGCGAGCAGCTCAATGAGCGCAAGAGAAGGTGCGTGTGTTTGTATTTTTATTTATTTATTTTGGGGGAGAGACACATAAAGGCGGTCGGGATTTTGAGTCTCCGTTCATGCAATCATTGGGTGATTTATAGTCCATGTCAATCATTTTATCAGTACAGCGAAACTCCTCTACAACGAAACCTACATGGGCGAAAATACCCCCTAATGTGAAAAAAATCTTCATGCATTAACACCATTCCCACTCTCCTGCCCCCCATACAACAAAAAAAAACAATCCTGTTGCGTTGTACGAAATCTTTTTTTCTGCTCTTGCCTCGCGAAGAGATTCACGACAACGAAGTCTAATCCAACAGCGACCTCTACTGCTTCGTTCAGAAACAGCAACAGCAACCACCACAATGGTTTACACATGTGCAGTAGTCCAGGAAGTACTGGTGTAAACACAGTTAGTTTCAGATGCAACACGAACATTGCATTGCTAAAATAGCTACAAAACGGACCTTTGGATGTCAAGCAGCTAAGACAAGAAGCGCTCTGCACTGGAAGAGAGGGTAAAAGTGATCAAAATGAAAGACGGAGGAAGCAAAATAAAAGACATCATCCAAGAAATTGATGTAAGTGAAATTGAATGCTGATCGTAAATTTCGCAATTTCTTTCCCTTTATTTCTTTCTACACTGACAATATGAAGTGTCAAATAAGTGTGTGCTCATACTTATGCACTATTGGAATAAAATTAGAGTACACATACGTTTGTGTGTGCGTGTACACATTTGTTTGTTTGTGTGTGTGTGTGTGTGTGTGTGTGTGTGCGCTTACATCAAATTTGCTACAGTGAAAAAACCCCTGTTGTGAAAAATT
>CAAKHF010025421.1:5606-21135 GCA_901007745.1 Hippocampus kuda | reverse complement strand
CGATTGGCTGGCAACCAGTTCAGGGTGACAGCCGAGATAGGCTCCAGCATGCCGGCGACCCTTGTGAGGATCAGCGGATTAGAAAATGGACCGATGGATGCATAAACGTAGAGCGGGTCATACTGACCCATGCACGCTGTTGCTGAGATACAAACACAGAGGGAGCGTTCAAGAAGACAAATGCACTTTGCATCCCAAAGCAATTTTAAACAGTTCCCGGGTGTCGGTGACATGCTTTTGTCAAAAGAACTATTGGAGCCTGGTCTCATGAAAATGAGCCAACGCAGTTGCAACAGTGTGGAGCAAGATCCTCCATTTGTAATGGAGTTCCGCGACAATTCCAGGTAGACACCCACTCGAAGTTGATATCGTTTAGAGAGCTGAGAAGATGCATGGTACTGACAAATAATCTCAAGAAGTTTTTACTGGGCCTCAGTGGAAATGAATTGTTCTCTCAGCCTCTGAGGTCACTTGAGGACCCATTCTGAGATGGCTTTTGTTGAATTTTTGGGTGAGGCTCACTTTTCTTGGGTATCAGATAAAGATGTCTACACACACACACACACACACACACACACACACACACACACACACACACACACACACACACACACACACACACACACACACACACACACACACACACAGTTGGGTGTAAATCGAGTTGTTCTCTTTTCTGTCCGTGGAGGTTTCAAAAGCATTGTGTGCTTCAGAGCAACACACCCGGTCTCTGTGAGAACACTCTCAGTGTGATTTGTTTTATGATCTCAGTTTGAGAGATGACTGTTGGCTATGGCACATACCCACTTGCGGTTGTTGCTTTCCAGCAATAACAAGCGTTGTGTGCGTGTATGTGTGTGTGTGTGTGTGTGTGTGTGTGCGTGTGTGTGTGTGTGTGTGTGTGTGTGTGAGAAGGGAGATAGTCAAGAGTTTGATTTCAAACTAAACAGCCAAACATGAAAGGATAATGTGCAAAGAAGAAAAAAAAGGGGGAGAGACAAAACAATTTGGGTCACATTAGAAATGCAAAGAACAGATTGACCTTTTTCCTCACGGCGTGTCCATTGATTGTGCGCCCGCTCAAATTGGAAGTTGGATGCCCTTGTTTTATGCGAGTCATCCAAATGTCATTAGGGCTGAAGCAACCATGTGGTTTTGGTCTAGAATGTGAGGAACGCATGATGGTCCTCTCCTCTCCGGCTCGCTACGAGTACACCACTTTCTCACGAGGCTCAAAATGCACGTATGGGGTTTTGGGGATTGGGAAAATAATGCATGCATCTTTGAAATGTTCGGGGTACTTGGTCATCAGCTCCCTCATTCCCAAAATATGTACGCTAGGTTCATTGAAGACTAAAGTGTCCTTGGGCGTGAAGGTGACTATGAAAGCTTGTTTGTCTGCACTGAAAAAAAAAAAATCGTGAGTTGAATTTACTCCATTTTATTTTGTCAAGTGGTTGCGCAAAATAAAATCATCTGGATCAGATCAATTTTGAAGTGGATGTATAGTCTACTTAAGAACCCGGATCCAGATGATTTCATTCAAGGAGTTTCGGATTTCTCAAGTGGTGCTGCTTCATCAACGGTGGTCGTTTGCTTTAATGGAGCCAAATTTCAGGGATTTTTTTTAAGGCCTCTTTGTAGGTAACTGGGATAAATGAGCTCAGTCACACATGACAATGTTATAAGAAATCTTGCAATTTTGTCACATTTTTATTAAGCAAGGAAAAAACATTTTTACAGCGATTTTTGTGATTTTTTCCGGACTTAGAAAATATTGACAGAGTTGTCATGTTCTTTTACAAGGAAAGTATACCAAGATGTCTGACAATACATAAGGCTGTTTAAACATTTTCAATCTTCTTTATAACTCCTGATGGTAATCTTTCGCTGTACCGAGCGTTTTTAGCCTGCAAAACAAAAAGTACAAAATAATAATTGTGTGATCTATTGGGTGTTTTTTTGGGGGGGTTTTTTTAGGCCACGAAACAAAAAGCACTTCAGCACAATTAGCTTTGACGGATGACTCCTCACCACATTAGTCTGTTAAATCAAGGTTCCGCTTTACTGTACACTACTTTTCTTGCACGTGGCCTTTTTTTTTTTTTTTTAATCCGCTTTTCTCCCGAGTTAAACGTTATTCTCGCGCCGTCGCTCCTCATTTTCCGGCTGAGACGAAAAGATGTGCTGCGTGCGTCTGTCTCTGCGCATGCGCGCATGCGTGCGTGAGACAAAGCGATCTCCGTGGTAAATAATGGCTGCGGTTACGGCGAACAAAGCTTTCCTCCATCTTTTCCCGTGCCCTAAATTTATACCACAAACGTACTCACGCACACACACACACACACACACACACACACACACACACACACACACACACACACACACACACACGCAGACAAACAGTGTGTTCACTCACGTCAGTCCTGTGGGCTCTATAATGGCCCAGACGACATTATACGTACTATACGGCTCAGGTGGAACTCTTCCAAGGTGTTCCCATGTGACACAGTTTGAACTCCCAATGTTGTTTTCATTCTATTCATGGGATAAAGTGGAGTATTTTAGCAGCTGTCTGCCTTCGGTGCGGATGGAGGCACGTCATCAACGGACGTTTGAGCTGCACATCGTACCGGTTTTGAAGTGTGTGCTTGTTTGTGAACAGAGCAGTCGTAAACCACAACAACAACAAAAAATGTGACGTTTTGCTTTAAATGGCCATCGGGATTGATCCACCTTGATCAGAAACGCTTGGAATGTCTTGCTAAATCTGCCATCAAACAACTAAAAAGTCCTGAAAATGTCCCGCCGAGAGGTTTCATTGGGTTTCTCTCACAATATGACTAGAGTAAATAGATGAATGGAAAGAACAACCTCATACCGGATCATCTTCTCGGCATTGTCTGTTTTTATAGTGAACTCACGTACTTATGAAAACCAAAATATTTCCACAAGTCCACATCAGAGTTTTACTTCACTTGATAGAACAGAACAGTGCAATAAATTGATCATCATGACACGCTCTTCTTTTTCAGAACCACGATTCTCATTGACAGCATTATTCTAATAACTTGGCCCTGGGAAGACTAATTTAAATCGGATTGGTTAAGGAAACAAGTCGAGTTGTGAATATAGGTTCATTTATATGGACCGGGATATAAAGGCTTTAGTCTCAGTTGACTAAATTGCCTCCCAGACATGTTGTGAGAAGAGAACTGGAAGATTTTTTTGTGTTTTTTTTTTTTTTTTTTGTGGGTAATACAGTGATGAAATTGCTAAATCCATGTGAAATATGAGATTAGTGGGCAGTAGCACTGCACCATTCATTTTTCATTTTCGTGCTCGTCAAGCGGCATTATGCTTTTGGCTACATGTTATTTATGTTCGCGTCTGCTTGGTGAAAATAACGTGTATGTATCATAATTGATCGTTCATGAATTCTGTTGCTGTGGCCCGGTGGTCCAGTGGTTAGCGCATCGACCTTATAGCGCAGAGGTACCGCTTTCGATTCCAGCTCCGTCCTTCCTGTGTGGAGTTTGCATGTTCTCCCGGGGCTTGCGTGGGTTTTCTCCGGGTATTCCGGTTTCCTCCCACATTCCAAAAACATGCGTGGCAGGCTGATTGAACACTCTAAATTGTCTCTAGGTGTGAGTGTGAGCGCGGATGGTTGTTCATCTGTGTGCGACTGGCTGGCAACCGGTTCAGGGTGTTCCCCGCCTACTGCCCAAAGACAGCTGGGATAGACTCCAGCACCCCCCACGACCCTCGTGAGGATAAAGCGGATTAGAAAATGGATGGATGGATGAATTCTGTTGCTCATATTGTCATTAAATGTCACAGTAAGTACAATTTCTGGTTCTATGGTTATCATCACACTTCTTCAATAGTACAATAGCACAGTGCTGTAGAATCAGCCGCTCGCCATGATAGAATGGGATACACAAACACAAATACAACATGCCACGGTTTTTTTTTCTTTTTTTTTTAAGAGTTCAACGTTTGCATAGGGCGTACTGTATATGCAGCACATAAAGCGCATAAACTCGTGCGTGGAACTGAAGGCAAGTATCTCTGTGGTTTCCTGCATGTTGAACATCCTTTGACTGAGATCACACAGGCACACGCATGTGTGCGGTATCCTAAACTCAGACGCAATTGCTAAACATGAGCAAAATGACAAATCAGCCGAAATGTGGGGAAACCCATGTGCACATTTTTTTTAATGGGAAAAATTATAGTGTGATTGTTTTCTGCTTGAGCGGGTCGTGTCAAATCGCTCATTTTAGGTAAACAGGTCATGTTGGTGGCTGGAGGTGGCTGTGCGAGGTGGTATATGCTCCCAGGCTGTGTGCCACATTCACTGTTGGGGGCAGATCAAATCTGGCTCTCCATATGCGTGTGAGTATTACGTTACTGCAGTTTTTGTCAAGGTAGCTGGGTTGTGCTACGTTTATGTTTGCACCTGGCGGCGGTGAGACACCTGTCGACCTTTTTGTGGGATCTGAGGTTCCCCCTCGTGGCCTACTTACAGTGAAGAGAGAATGCAGATAAGACGCAAGATGTTACATTTTGCCGTCATTTCAGTACATTGCTTGGTTGATGAATACTTTGTATGTCTCATTTATTTTATTTTATTTTATTTTTTAAGTGCGCTCGATAATTAATTGTAATTATAAAGAAGAACAAACTGAAGGTTGACCGCGCTCACGGAATGGATTGTGTTCGATCTCAGGAAGGTTCACCATTCAACTCACGCACTTCATTTCATCTTTCAGCTAAAATATCGGCACCGGTGAACCCCCGGCCATCATTCCGGCAAACACATGCATTGATTTTTGGATTTCAAAATTTGTGAGTTCATGACAGTCTGTGTAGGATGTTGACATGCTACACTCTACTTTCACACGAGATTTAGTTTATTGTAAACTGAAAAACGGAAACCAACGGGCAGGCTGTGGTGTTGGGTGTGCAGGAACATGCTCAGCTATTACGGTTGCAAGACAGGCGGCGCAGGTGGTCTCACACGCGCACACACACACACACACACACACGCACACGCACACGCACACACACACACGCAGACGCACACACACACACACACACACACACACACACCTCGAATGCTGCGATATGTGATGTCCAACCACAAAGAGTTTGGCTGTAAGGGAGGGGAATTCACAAGAAGTGGGCCTCACTGCATGTGTACAACATTCAGGTGCGCGTTGATCAGGCGTCGCCAAGCAATTTAACCGAAATGGTAGATGAGAATTATGAATTATTTTGATCACGTTGAATTTTCCCCAGTGCAATGCTTGGATGAAGGACTTTACGTTCAAAGTCGCCATGGACGCATTGTGAATTTGTCTTTGATGCAACTTGACCATTTACACTGGAGAGGAAAACCCGTTGTGAATGTTGCAATATTGTCTTTCACAAGTTTCCAGCAATTGTCATTCAACATGTTTGCAACCAGATCTATGAATTTTATTTGCAAGGTCTTTAAATGAGGACTTCAGATTTGGTTCTTTGCACCACGAAGCGTAGAACAGCCTATTGAAGGAATGTAGCAAAAAAAAAAAAACATCTAGTTTATGTTAATGTCTTTGGCAAAAGTAAAGAATCACCAGGGTGTCCTTATCGTATTTCCATCACATCATTTTTTTTGAAAGCCTCCATCCAAGTTCCCAAGACCATTTGGCCACAGGGAGCCCACCTAATAAGAGACCCAACCACCACAAGCCGATTGGTTCTGAAGCAACAGCTGAGCAACACATCTGTCGGGCCTCCGCCGTCCCGGCCGGGACTTTTCTGGGCTTGATTAAATACATTTGCTGATTCCACTTCCAGAAAGATTCTCTGAAACGCTCCCCCCTCCTCCCCTACCACCACCATCTCTCTTCACTTGTACCTCTTCTGTGAATGGACTGACCCCCGCCCCTCTGCTTGCTGTTCTCCCGCTGTACAGCTGTTCCCTTGCCTCATATTGCACATTCTTTGCTTCTTCAGGGTTGTCAGGGGCCCATGACTCTCCTTCCTGCTTAGTGTACGTGTCTGAGAGAAAGAAAGGGCCGATGTAATAATGTAAGACGGAGCCAGAGCCTGAAGGACAGAGTACAGCTGCATGGCAGGCCGCCATCTCCCCAAAAAAAAAACATGTTCTCCCCCAGCTGTTTGTCTCTTGCCAATTACCCCTGTTCATTCAGGTCCTCCCATCACCACCTTCCTACGTTTACTATTTTTAGCTTGAAAGAGGAAAAGGAAAGTCAGAGGCAACCCCCCCCCCCCTTTCCATGTACACACACACACACACACACACATCATGCCTTTATATTCTCTCCCTTCCTCCCACTGTGTTGTAGTCCTCAGACTTCCCTCCTCGAGCCTCCCCACCTTTTTGGCCACTGTTGCAGGTAATATTCTTGGGAATGCTAAACAAAGGAAAAAATGCGACACAAAAACAGGCCCGGCCCGACAAACAACAAAGCAATTAGGCAGTGTTTGGTCTGGCTGGAACAAGCATGACCTTTCAGGAAACTCTCCCTTCCTGTCGACACAGGTCGGCTAGCCATTCAGCCTGATTGGAGTCTCACATTCTCCAAAGTGTGTGAGCGCGTCTCTTCGAGAGGTCACCGAGGCATACAGGCAAAAGGACATTGCTTTGTTTTAAGGATGACATATTTAATTGCGGGTGGGCCGGGGAAACAATGAAAAATCTATTTTCATTTGACACCACGAGGCTGCTCTCGCATTCAGCTGTGGGAAAGTGTGTCACCTTCACCTTGACTCTGACAAGGTCCATCCATCCATTTTCTAGAGCGCTTAAGCTGATCAGGACTGCAGCTGGAGCCCCTCACATGGGACTTGGTGTCCAAATGCTCCCCAGACTCCAGGGGAGGAAATCACAACTACATGCAGTTTACACGTCTTGGGACAACATTTCCACACTCTTCAGCCTATTGTTAAGAGGAACCCGGAGTTGGTGAAATAGCTAGCCCGGCGCTAGGTCCAAAAGGGACAGAGCCAATGCTGGGTTATTTATACGCAGTGCATTGGGCGGAGGAAATAGTAACCCAATTTGGGATGACCCATTCTGCTCAAAATCCACAGCTATCCAACGAGTGGGTTAGGAATACCGCATTTTCCGCACTGTAAGGCACACCTAAAAGCATTCAATTTTCTCAAAAGCCGACAGCGCGCCTTATAATCCGATGTGCCTTATGTATGGATCAATATTCCGATTTCTTTGACGTAGTATTGTAAATTCGGTAAGGCGCTTTGTTACAGCTGCAGCAGTTGGGAAAGCTCTATATCAATAACGCTGTATTGTATTGTATTCCTTTGGCGTAGCTCCATCTAGTTGATGCATAACAAAACTGCAGCCACTATTGTAGCTTTTCTTTGCGCCTTATAATGTGGTGCGCCCTATATATGAAAACAGTTTTAAAATAGGCCATTCATTGAAAGTGTGCTCGACTTATAGTGTCGAAAATACGGTTGGTGTGTGTGTGTACTTGAACCTGACTCATCTCTGCAGCAAAGTTCTTCCACTGAGACCCTGCCTTCATTACTCGTTAGAGCAGAGGAAAACAATATCTGGCAGAACATTCTGGTATCTCATTCTTAAAAGTCATTTCCCAGTTAGCAGCCTGTACTTTATCTCCTCGTGAACTTGAAGGTCTCCTTTCAGCTCCATGTTTCCACTTAGCACGTTTCCAGATGATGATGCAGATCCCATTGTATTCTTCAAGGATTTCTAAGCTGCTTGTTATCTACGGCTGACGTCTTTCTCCGTTTTTGTCTTCTTGTCCTCCCTAGTGCTCCAAATGTTGTGTCAAAGCGGGGCTGCTCTACATGTTATGAAAAATCATGCGGATTTGCTTCTTTTATGGAGACACAAGCTCTCACTGTGTCGAGGTGGTCAAAAATAACGGTCACAATGTCCACTAAATATAATGTATTAAATAAACAGGTTGCTCTGTCTTGCAATCCCTCCGCCCCTCCCCCAACACAGTACTCCTCAGAAAGAGGAACTCAGACCAATAAAATCCCTCTCCCGCTTCATGAATACAAAGGTCCATGACCCCCAGACATGAGTTTCCTTTGGTCAGTGTGTTTTCCCAAAGGATGAAATTACATTTGAACCACAAGGCTGATCCAGGGCATCTAGCGGAGGGGCAGACCACACAGCAGCTGAGGTCATGCTCCCTGCTGACCTGCTCAGCCACGTTTCTCTGCAACAGAGCGGAGACACATACCGCGCCCTCGGAAAGAGATCGACAGGTTAATTCAACTACTAACATGGTTGATGTGCCACTGACTGTGTCTGCTGAAAAACTTGTGCTATAGGTCATGTGGGAATTCGTGTTTCATTGACTAACATAGCAATTATGCTACGTGATTCAACCGTCAAATTACATTTGAGAGTTAATTTTTTTTTTAATCAATTTTCCTCTTAATTTCCATGTGGAATAATTTAAAGGGCAAGCGACGGGTGGAGGACGATTCGATTCGATTCATTCAATTTTATTTTTTATTTTTTGGTGATTTCTGTCTTCCCCACTTATGTGCACGACTTACACCAGCAACATAGCTGCGAAAAGATAGAAACTAGTTTACAAAAGCAGCATCGCTACGTTTAGCGTCTTTTCCGACCCCTCGAGTCCTCGACCCCTCTTTCTCAAAAAGCAAAGAGCGTTTTTAGTTCCTCCCTAAGAAACAAACGTCATGAGCAAAATAATTTTCCACACAGGGAATTTTCCACTGAAGGCAGTCTCGTGCTGAACAATGCCACCTTGCAAATAATTTTGCCGAGGTCACCTTGCCTCACCCGTGCAACTTTACATAAGAAAAGAGCATGAAAGCAAGTTGGGTCTGACGTTAATTTTTGTCACTTTTTAAGTTGTGAAATTGTGATTCAGGATTGGCTTTACATATATTTTAATTTAAAAAAAAAAAACACAAGAGAGGAAGCACGATTATTTTTTTATTGTTTTTCATGAAAATTGGGAATTAGCTAGTTATGGAAAAAAAAATGTAAGAGTTTATTTTAAGGCCGCGTTATCCATGCTGAGGTCAAACGAATTCATAACATCTTCAAGAAAAAAAGAAAACAAAACGACATAACGAGGTGCATTTAGCTTACCAAAGCTTGAAGCGGTCATTGTTTTCCATCCTGTTGAGAGAATCGAGTCAAACTGACCTTGTGTGTGGTGTAATGTGATACCAGGGCCATGCAGGGCTTACGCTAGCCAGCACATGTCGGCGTCGAGCCTGTATCACGTGTTGTCGGCCAGCAAAACAAATATACGTCGACAAATGACAATAGCATGCAGGGGAGAATATAGCAAGCGGACAAATATTGTGTCACCTGCAGCATTCTAAATTTGGAAACCGAACAATTAAATTTGGAAACCGAACAACTCTGTGCAGTACCAAAAGATACTTTGCTGTTGTTAAAGCAAACACGCCTCACTGTTTTGTTGTTGTCCCGTACGGCGGCTAGCCATCGGAGAGAGCAAATGGGAGACGTGGTGCCACTGGTGACAGTTTGTCAATTTGATTTGGTGATTGAGGTTCGAAAAAAATAACGGAGGCTAACGGCATCATCAGCATGAAATTGTCTTCTGCTATTGTTGCGCATTCAGCTCGATTGCAAACGTGTGCGCGTACACGTCTGTGTGTGTGCATGTCTGTTTTTACTTGACCCCATGAAAACAGAACTTAATAATAATAATATTCGAACACATAAACTCTCTTTCTTCTTAACATGTCAGACAGAAACCGTGAGAGAGTGCAGATAACCTTTCCAACTGTCATCATAATTTCCAACTTTGACCATCAATGTGTTGCAAAGAAATGCGCGACAAATGGAATATTTCGTATGATCGTTTGGGTCAAATGAAAACAAAATGCTTTGTATGTTTTCAGACATGACAATACAATTAAATTAAGATTGATAATAAAAATAATCGGATTGGGACGGCTAAATCCCCAGCATTGTGTTTTTCTCCCTTGTTCATTTCTCTGAAATGCAATTGTCAGGAATAAATAAGTGGCCTTGTGCAACTAATCACGTTGAACGCACAATGCTAACAGCTGACTTTATGACGTTGTTCTTGTAAAATTTCTCCACTCAGAACACGCATCTCCACCCTGAGTAATCTGCAGCCGAACAGAAGAGTGAAAATATTGCATTATATGCATGCTAAAATTAGGTGAATATGATGGTTTAGCATGTGGGGGGGGGGGGGGGCGGGGGGGGGGGGGGGTGGACTGGTGTCACGCAAACTACAAACTTCAGTTTTCCCCTTCGTTGAGGGCCCGACAATCAAGCAGCACATCGACAGCCTCACAAGATCAGGGTTTGCTTCATTCAGTGCACGAGAAGAGGTGGAAATTATGGCAGGACGATTTGTAGCTACTTCAAGATGACAACGCTCCTGCACATAATACTATGAGCATCTGAAAGTTCCTGGCCGAGAAGAAGATTGCCAGGCTGGAGCAACCTCCCAAATCACGCGGCCTGGCATCATGTGATTTTTTTTTAACTTTTTTTTTGGCTCTTTGAAGACCTTGACCATGTCAAGAAGGCTGTGAAGATGGTGCAGCAGAGACCCTGGGCAGAAACCTTCCAGGAGTTCATGAAGGCAAGGCAGAGGCTTGGAAGGTGCGTTAGATTTCATTTGCATTAACTTCAAAGATTACAAATTGTAGTTTGGAATTAAAAGATATCCTTTGGGATGCCAGTCCTGAAACTTTTCTGACACATCCTGTCACGATACATGCCCATTGTCTCATTGTACGATTAAAAAGTAAATTGTTCTTGGATTTTTGGTTCTTGGTTATCATCATGTTCTGTTCAACGCATCCTACTGAATTATTTTCTTATTTTTTGGGAAGGCATGAGTGTCAAAACTCAGGTAATGCTCAGCGCTGTTCAAGTTCCATCCTCTGTGCTTTGTGAGTACTAAATGAACACTTCCTGCTATTGTCTGTCAGACACAAACTCAATCTGTTATGCTGTGCAACACGCACACACGCACACACACACACACACGCACACACGCGGGCGCGCGCGCGGACGCGCACCCGCGCCCGCGCGCGCTGCGAGAAACACGCGACCTCTGTGCGGCTGCTGGCGCAGGGGCGGCACTAACAAGTTACGGGAGGTTGATACGTCAGAGCAACTGCGTCGTCTGTGAAAACAAACAAAAAAAAGTGAGCTGAAGGGAGTGATTAGTCGAGAGAGGGTGAAAGAAGAGAGACGAGCTGGTTGCGCTCACACCAAGGCGAGCGCGAGGCATCGGAGAGCCAGTTGTGTCAAGCGCTTGAGTCAGTGCGCTTCAGCACCGCTCCCCTGTCAGAGCGGGATCTGCATTCTCACACAGCCTCTCAGACTGCTGCCACTGATTAACTTGACCGGAGGAACCTCAAAGCTGGTAGGAAATATTACACAATCTATATATATTTTGAAAAGAAATATGGTTGTAATAGAAAGTAGGAATCGGTGGCCAGTATACTGACTGCCAATGCCAATTTTTTATACTCTTTCATCTGATCAGTGGAGGTTCTGTTAGTGTTTTTTTTTTTTTAACTGATGTGAGAAAGTTTGAGAACTTTTTATCAGTGAAAATACGCTTGTGAAAACTCATGTTTGTGTGTATGAAAAGAAGAGGAAGCATTGCAGTCCGAAAAGAAAATATTTTGTGCATCGGTTGTATTTGTTTAGTTTTGCAAGTGTTGTCCCTTAAGACGGGGAAGGGGAGAAAATTGGAAACAGACCCACCCACACCAGAGAGTGTCCACTTAAAATCTTTGTGAAAAATGTGAAACAGAACGTTAATGCGATGCAGTGCTGCAGGAGACGGACATACAGGGATCATAACATGACATGGAGGCTGGATAGTTAAAGCCCGGAAAGAGGCTGGGAGTACGGAAGTAGTTGTCCCAACACCAGATAGCGCTTCTTCCAAGCGAGCAGTATTCAAAACAGGGTTAAGTTACTCTGCGTATTGTTTTTTTTTCTTTTACAGAAGCCCTCCTCCCACCTTATAAATCACATTTCCACCATACGAATCAGAACTGATCATGGTTCTCGCCACCATGATCCAGTGGAACTCAACCAAATGATTAAAACAGCATTATAATAACAGCCAAAAATATCAAAATCCTTTTTAGCTCTCTCTCTCTCTCTCTCCCGCCCCTCAATGTGTGTGTGTGTGTGTGTGTGTGTTTTGAATTCATGCCCCAACCCACCCATTTTCTAATCCGCTTATCCTCACAAGTGTCGCGGGGGGTGCTGGAGCCTATCCCAGCTGTCTTTGGGCAGTAGGCGGGGAACGCCCTGAACCGGTTGACAGCCAATCGCAGGGCACACAGAGACGAACAACCATTCGCGCTCACAATCACACCTATGGAAAATTTAGAGTGTGCCATGAACCTGCCACGCATGTTTTTGGAAACGTGGGAGGAAACCGGAATACCCGGAGAAAACCCACGCAGGCACGGGGAGAACGTGCAAACTCCACACGGGAAGGCCGGAGCCACTGCACTGTGAGGCAGATGTGCCAACCAGTCGGCGGACGTGCTAACTAGTCGACCACCGTGCCACCCTTGAATTCACTTCTAATATATTTATTTGGTTTGCAAAGGTCAAGGGGGCAGCAGGTTAAGAGGCCAGTTAGGTGGAAGTGGCTCTTGAGGGCATAACCTCTGACTCATCCAGGTATTTTGTGAAGAGCACATGAACGCGAGCTGACGAGCGAGGAAAGACACGGGAGTGTGTTTAGGTTTTAAAGTTGTACATTTTTAGCCCGTGCACAAACGTCTCGAATAAGTAACACATCTGTAAGTGTCCATCTTCGGCCGGTTGTGTTTGGTTACAAAGAATGGAATTATGTTGTTACAGTCTACTCTGTTGATGGTGGACCGAGTGTCTGGTGCATGACCTCTAAGTATGTGTTGGTCTGGGGAGCGTCCCTAGAAATAGCAGTTGGACTCCTGATGTCACATGACCCCAGTCAAAAAAAATGAAGATTGAAGGCACTTGTGTGTTTCGGTAACAAATGAAAGATGACGTTACTTGCTCGAGTACCACCCCCTGGTGGAAAAAAAGTTCATTTGCAGGAAACTGATCTCATTTGAAAGTGGCTGCCAAGGGAGGCCTAATTGCACAGAGAAAGACTGTCAGAAGGATTTTGTCATGGTGGAAGCTGTTGAACTAAATATTTGTGGATTTTTTTTTTCTGTCCAGTGAAGGAAATTTGGACATATGATAAATGTCCAAGATACAATTGTACCTTTTCCACACTCATCTCTGTTTACACAACGTGGATAATAAGACGGTGCAGTCGTGTGCATAGGTGGCATTTCTGCCATATGATTTTGCCATCAAATGTTTGTTCCGTCAGTTCGACTTTTTGAGTGATTTCGAGGCCGCGATGCAAAGAAGCGCATGTGTTCAAACTCAACGCCCCGTGGGACTCTTTCCACTCTCACAGTCAGTTTCCAGAGAAACAAGTCGAGCGGCGAGCGCTATCTCTCCCCTCTGTGGCTTGACTTTGTTTTGCCGTTGGGAGTGGAAAGGTTTTCGAGGGTACCCACCACCCTGAGAAGCCTTTGCGACCTTCTTTGCGTCAACATGACGATGCAGTCGCCGACTCCGCTCCGCTTCCTCAACGCGCGGTGCATCCTATACGTGTTGGGAAGCTAAAAAAAGATTTTCCAGCAAAATGAAGACTTTGATAACCAAATCACGTGACTATATCGAGTCATGCCATGTCCAGCGGGCAGCCACGAAGGCAAGCGCCTCGTGTTTATTTTGAGAGTGTAATTTATGGTGGCATGCTTAATTGTTCCGTGTCTTCCTATCATCGTCATCATCTCAGCCCGTCACTCTTCTTCCAGCATGCTTTCTGGCAATGTGCCCTTCGAGCGCTGCTCCCTCCATCAACGTATTGCCTGACTGCATTCCTCCCATTCCGACTGGCTTCCTGTGACTCCAAGAGGAGTAAGGCCTACTGGCCACAAAACTCCACCTTGAAGTCCTACCCACATATTCCATGTGTTCCAATCTCACCCTTTTCAATTTCAAACTCAGTTTAGAGATTAACTGCAAACTATCGGAATGCTTTAAAATAAACGTGAAACAAATATCGGGGATAATTATTTTTATTTTGCAATTTATGAGGGGAAGTCCATTGATGCAACTGTAACATGAACCCGTAACTTTATCCAGATTCTCATTCGAAATGAATGTGAATATGTCCTCATATTTGCTCTTTTACTATTTCAAAATGACAGGGCGAAGGGTGGCCCAAAGTTTTTAGCACAGCGTCGTCCTCAAAGCATTCAATTATTTTAATTTCGGTTTTAGAGGCAGCCTCTCTCAATATTTGCACACACTTTCGGAGGAATAAATTAGTCTGACATTCATGTGCCTTATCGCCTCAGCAATATTGTTGATTTAAAGTGCTACAACCAGGGAAAGGAACTGTATATTAGGAGAAAACATATTATAGTCTTAACACTCTACTCTTTTAAAAACGATTTACAATCTGGTCCAAATAGCAACTTGAGGTTATATGATGGTCGTGATATTTCCCTTTTAGCTTTCACGTGAAACAACAGCTACCAAATCCACTGGACGGAAAAAAGATAATACTCGGTGTCAAACGTTTATCATTCAATTTGGAGGAACTGCCATGAAATTCAATTTACTTGAACAGACAGTACCGCCAGTTATTCGGGCCGCAGTCGGCTGGAAGTACGAGCTGTTGAGACAATGAATTTTTCTCACTCAAGCTATACCGTTTTCCTCTTAATCAACTGAGCTGCACAATGGTTAATCTTATGATGTTCAGGGTCAGCCTGGGTCAAATGAAATAAAACACCGGCTCGGATTCACTGTCGTCCGCTGTTTGTTTTGACGAAAGGTGGAGATGGACACGTGAGATTTGACAACATGCGAGAGATGCAACTCTGTGAAAATTACGAACCGCTGTGCACTGTCAATGCAGGTGTATGCTGGAGCAATGCATATGAGCAGAATCAAGTGGACATAGACACCACTACTACAACATTGTACTTCTATTTTTTAATTTGTGTCTTCGTTAATGTAATGCTACCCCACACATGACAAGAAAATAATGTGTGTCCTGACTGCAGCATCTCCACACCCCCAAACTGTCTGTCATAATACCAAGACTGACATGCGAGAGGCGCCGTAGTGCCAAGGGACATGCAGGGAAATACAAAGAAGAATTAAGATTAACACTAGTAGCAGTCGTAAAAGAAGCTAAATTGTTATCTAGTAACCACATTGAACTGGCAAACTCTCTCCTTGTTATTGTTGCTGTGGTCAAAGATTTGGGAGTGATTTTATACAAACACTCCACAATTAATTGTAAGTTGAGGGGTTCGTTGTTTTTCAGTGGATGGCTCTTCTTTACTAATGACAAAAGGAGAGATGGAATCCTTTAATGCAGTTTATTAAAAGGAGAAAGAAAAAAAAACGTCTGCACCTCCGAAC
>CAAKHF010025420.1:0-39994 GCA_901007745.1 Hippocampus kuda | reverse complement strand
GGGCAAACCCCCCCCCCCCCCCCGGTGGGGCGCGCCCCACTAGTTGAGAAACACTAGACTAATCATATTTTTTTTAACATTCATGTAGTCATTTAGCATGACTACAAGCTAAAAAACTTCAATAATAATTTTAAAAAATAACTAGGATGAAATGTTTGTAGAGAAACTATGCGAATGCTGAACAGCTGACACTGATCTGAAACGCTGTCAATTTTATTTCATATAGAATGTGAAACTTTAAGTTGGAATTGTTTGAAGTGGTCATGAAATGTGGCAGGGTGGAGGTAAACACGTGCAATATTTTACAATTTGAGGATTTTATTGTGAAAATATTGGCTATGGGAGTTGTTGAGGTCCTCACTCTTTGAACAGTATCACCATGGCGATAAAAGTCTCATATTTGGGATTTTTCTTCTCTGTTTTGGCAGGGAACTCTAAAGTATGTGAAAACAGTTTCGACTCGGGGTGTAAAAGAATTCCAAAAATAAACCATCATAAACTGACCTATCTTTTGTAAAAAAAAAAAAAAGAATTGATTTTATCCATTTAAAATCAAACAAACATTAACGGCAAACAGTCAGATGTGAATTTTCCTATGAATGAAAGCTTCTTGTATAAGCAAAATCATTTAAAAAAAAAAAAAAGAAAAAAGAATGAAATGGTAGTGGGCTCCAGCATGCCCGCGACCGTCGTGAGGATAAGTGTACTGGAAAATGGATGGATGGACGGATGGAATAGTAAATAAACTGCAACATCTTCAATACTTTTTTTAAAAAAGGCACAACAACAATAGCTGGTCTTATGTGGTGATATACTGTATTGCGGTGACATATCAAGTCATTTCCAGGTTACAGATGTTTGCAGTGAAGGTGAAATAAGAAATTAATAAAGATTCCTTCATAACCTTCATAACAGTTCGATTAGTTCAACTACTACAAGAGTGCTTTTTATGATGAAGCAAAAGTACCACTTACTGTGTTATAGGCTGAATACGCCGACAGAACATTGAAGAGAGACTGCTGTCTGCCAAAAAAAAAAAGGGAGGGCATGTTCAAAATAACAACCTGAGTGAACTATTTCCTTGTTACTTTTACCTTGTATTGTTTGAGCGAAAACATTCACAAAAACCCATCCGAAATCACGTGCTAGATGGCCTTTCAATAACAGCTACTTTTTTTCTACATACTTTTTACTTAGAGGTACTTTGAATTTTCGACTTGAGTTGACTTCGATCATAATCAGAAATACAGGTACCACATTCTTGCAAACCACTGTTTAGCTTCTTCCTCAGCTACATATTTTGTGTAACAGATGCAAAAACATCTGCAAATATACAGTACAGCGAATATACAGTCTAAAGCATAAACCACAACTAACCCTCGACCATAAGGAGGCGAATTAAGCGATCAACTACACAGTGGCTGGAAACATTCCTTCAGTGAACAGAAGCCCAACCTCTCCAACTTTCTTTTATGACTGAGATGTGCATTTTGCAGTTAAAATTAGACTATTTGCTGCTCAATACTTTCCAGTACCACTTCCAAAATAGGCCAGTGATCTATTACAATGACATCATGCTGTAGAACGCAACATTCCATTGAAACCAAAACATAGCCTGCTTTTTTTCTCTCTCGCTCTCTCAGTCTACAGTGGGGTTGCATTTGTACTGGCTTACCACAAAAATGCTCCCTGATTTAATGACGTAATAATATCTAAAATAACCTCCAGCACGTCCGCGACCCTCGTGAGGATAAGGGGATTAGAAAATGGATGGATGGTTGATATCTAAACCAATTGAACTAAATTGATAAGATGAAGTTCCTCAATTCCCTCTCAACTATGTTTGATTTTTATTTTCAGCCTTACTCAATATCTTAACTTTATAGTTGGCCTCTTATTTTTTAAAGGATGAACTGTTTCTGAACAAAGTGACCTCCTGGAATGGAGATGCCAATCAGTTGGATGTTTCCATTACTAGCTGTTGATTGGGGTGACTATCTTTTTCCGCTACACTGGCATTTCACTTTTAGACGTTTTCTCAATTAGTAGCTGCCAAACAAGAAAGTGACATCTTTCATTATCCATTTGTTTAAAATCATGGAGCTTTTTTGTGTGCATGAAAATCCTCCCAGTCTGAATTGATGTGGCCTGTGAATCGACAACACAATTGACAAAGAAATGGAACGTTTGGCATTCGTCAGTCACTCTCGTGATCAAATTCGAAACAAGCTCGAGAAACATCCTATTGTATGTTTTGTCTTTTGAAGTTATCCTTTTGTTGATCGGTCTGCTTGTGGATCAAAGCGTTAAAGTGAATCCTTACTTGACTCCAAAGCGGTCCATGAACATGACGTGATTGCGGAATGTCCTATTGATGTCGAGGTCAATCTGTTTAATCTCAGATGAGTACAGTTTGGCTTGTTCCTTCATTTTCTGGGACACCAAGAAGTGAAGACGTTATGAGTAGTTTAAGACATGCATACTGTGTATACTTATGAAAGCCAACATTTCATGAAAGGATGATGAATGCAATTGCAAGATAAAGTAACACAAGGAAAAGACATATTTACACTGATTTCACAAGGTAACTGAAATCTTAAGAGCATGATGGGTCATATTTCTTTTCACAATTTGTAGGATCCCAGATTAGCAGCAAAGACAAAGGACATGGCATTGATTGTCCGAATTGTTGCTAATTCGTGACAGGCCTTAGACTTAGCAGTTGCAGATAAATAATGGCGGCACTGTGAATGAGGGTGTTCAGAATCAAAGCTCACAAATTCATTGAAAGTAGTCCAGAAAAAAAATGTTCATACGTTGTGATGTCATGTGATATGAATCAAGCACACGACGCATGAATAGCGCACCGCTAACTTATACCAGCTTGATTGTGTGACGACAATCTGATCACGCCCCAAATTAAATTTACACAGAGCAAAGCCCCTCCAACTCCTTTACAGATGTGGAGTAACTTTTGGTTCATCTTATTGAATTATAATCGAATAAAAAAGGTTAATGATCACAACAACAATTTTGGCTTATACACAGGGGTCCACACATGTGAACATGCCAGACAATTACGCAGGATTTTATGTACTGCCCCTGTGGAATATAAGATGATGGGGAACCATTTAATATTGACGATATCTATTTTTTAAAAAGAAAACATTTCCATAGTTTTGCTTTCACTACTATTGTCCGTGTCCACGTATTAGAACAACTTTGACTGTTTTTCCTGGTTCTGGGGGTTAATATCAAAAGCCAGCACACTCATTCTCCACACTTTTGCTCAGTCAAATTATTATTGTGTTTACCTCATATTTGCCCTCGTTAACCTTCTTAGTGTTCTCCACATCCAACAGCAGAGACCAGACACGACCTCGAAGCTGGACAGGAATGCCTTTGTAGACCCGTTTCACCATCTGACAGCATCAAGTCGAGGAGAATAAAAATGTGGCAAATGCAAAACCAGAAGTTTTAGTTGGGTACGATCATCGTCATGTTTAGACCGTCAACATGTTCGAAACTTTGTTCACAATCATAACAGATGCATTAAGTCATCTTTGATAGATCATGTGAAAAATATCAAAAGAGCAAAAAGCATCCAAAACATGAGCATACTATCAGCATTTTAGTGCTAGGACCTAGCGGCTAGGTCTTAATAACCAGTCTGTCAGCTCATTTATTGTCTTTTAGGATCGAGTGGTCTGCATCATTCTTCCTTTGGATATGTTGGCTGCTACTCACTCT
This sequence comes from Hippocampus kuda, assembly GCA_901007745.1. Taxonomy (NCBI): domain Eukaryota; kingdom Metazoa; phylum Chordata; class Actinopteri; order Syngnathiformes; family Syngnathidae; genus Hippocampus; species Hippocampus kuda. The sequence continues at coordinate 36,244 of CAAKHF010025420.1, read as the reverse complement.
GTCACTGTTTTTGTATTTATCCCACTTCTTCACCATCTTCAGCCATTTTTCTGCTCTCTCTACCTCGAGATGTTTCAGCTGTGGAAAAAAAACAAGCAATGAAGTGAGCAAGTGAGTAGAAGGACTGACCTCTCCTGTTACTTCGTTACTTGTCCCTTCCACATTGACTTCATGCAAAATTTCCACATCAGCGGCATAACAATAAAGCCGGCTTTTCATCGCATTTGTCTGTCAGACATAAATGCTGGAAGGGGCAAGTTTCTTTCAGACACTCATTGCAGCTTTGAACATTTAGATGATTCGTGTGTGGGGACACCGGAGACAGCTCTGAACACAAAGGAGTGAGGGTGTTAACCTTCACACATCCCTTACACACAGGCACCGTTTTGCCCCTCTGACCGGCCTCTGACACTATGGGCTCTATATTCATAGAAGGCGCAGATGCCTTCAAGTGTAAAAACTGTCCCAACTTGATTCTTGTGAGGGTGCAATCCTTGCTTTGCCTGAAATTTGTCAGACTGTTCTACGCCATGGTGGATGCGCTGGAATACACTCAGCGCACCTGATAATCTGGTGGCTGGCAGTGGACAAAACTTCACGTCTGCAGGAATCATGTCTCACTACCGGTGCAGGAAATGTGAGGCAAATTTTGTGTATTTCAATGGGGCATATTTCATGTTGCTGGTTTGATAACTTGGAAATGCACAGAACATTGTACCTTTTCTTCATTTGCAGTTGGCGCAGGCAGCTCACTTTCACTAGAAACCAAAGACATCAATCAATAAATAAATAGGACTAACAATAAGATATTGCCACAAAGTCACAGTAAGTTGTCGCGTCAGTCAGCAGACCAAGAATGGACTTACTGCATAAACCCGAGGCGATCAATAACTTTATAGAGGTTGTAGTCAGCATCTTCCCAGGGGTCAATCTCAACCCCACCCTGTCTGCCCTGGAGACACAATCACGCATGCCAATAAATCAAGGTTATAAATCAAATTGTGGCAAGGAAAAAAAAAAACGGTTGTCAGTGGTTAAATCAAATCAATTACACTGGGGAACAAATTGATAGAAAAAAAATCGATTGCGTTCGATTTTTAGACTAATTAAAACTGAAATTGCCATGCCGATTCCAAAATTGCCGTCAGTTTTATTCTCCGCGGATTACTAGCAAAAAATCCGCTGATTCGCTATAGTAAGACTTGTCATTTTATGATGATTGGGCTCATCTACAGCTACATGGCAACTTGTTTGTGCAGTCACAATTGAGACAGTGAAGTGAGAGGGGTGTGCAGCTCCAAAAAGGTTAGTACTATCACAAACAGAGAGCTAGGATAGGAGGTAGTAAGAGGATTAGTGATGGCTTTTCTCTTAACCTTGTAACCCTGGGCCTTGTAAGTCCTATTTAATTTTATGCATTTTTTTCAAAGCTTGTAACATTTCCATCTTACTGTCTTATTTACATAATGCACATTTATTTCTTATTTTTCAAGAAAATGGGCACTCTGTAGCTCCAAACCTTTATGTGAGAGAGAAAAACCAACACTAGTTTTGGGTTCCGCATGCAAATATGTGTTAAAATCAGCTGTCAGACCTAACTAAAAAAAAAAAAAAAAAGTTGTTTCCCCAGTGTTATCTGATGGCTGAGCAGTGGAGGAAAACGTTACATTTGCAGAATCCCACTTGGGGCAGGCACAGCACAGTTGAAAGATTAAGAATGATGAGACAATGAGAGGAAACTAAAGGGGCTCTATTTTGTTACACAGCACATGTGCACTCTGCGTTAAAAAAATGACACATCTTCATATTCATGACAGGGCAAGTCTAGTTTATCGTATATGGGAATTTGGCAGACCGTGCTGGAGTGGATTGAGGGCATTTTATTTTACACGTCCCCGGTGCACCTAACAATGTACTAGACTTTAGACCAGCTCACAGCAGGTCTAAGTTGTGGCACAGGTGGTGTAATGCGATTTGGGGGAATTTGATCTCGGCCATTGGTTCTTCACCTTGTTGGAGGTACCAAACCCAACCACCTCATATGCGCATCCACCGAACCCAGAGTGAAAAATAAAAATATGATTCAAGAAGTGTTCCTTCAGTTTTGCCGAGATGAGCGTTACTCAACTCGGCATGACAAATCATGCAGATAGGATGCTGAGTCCCATCACGTTCCGTGAGGTATGTGAATCCACGTGGTACATATTTGTCCGACCACTTTCTTTTTTTGCTCAACATATAGTTTGTGTTAAAACATTTAAAAAACAAAACAAAAAAAGTCACACAAGGTACTATCACGACAGTCACACATTGACTACTGAGCGAACTAAATTTCCCGCAGCACTGATTGGACAAGCAACGTAATGTGATCATCTGCAGCCAGCGATGGCCAAGCGGGCGTGTCGTAACTGAATGACATATTGAGTCAGGTGTGTCTTAACCTCCATGGCAGAGGCTCCGTCGAACCCGAGACCGACTCACCGAACCCCTGGGGTTCGATCGAACACAGGTTAAGAACCACTGATCTAGGCGCAGGCAGACGGATTCTACACTCTGCTGATATGTGTTGTCGATGTCATCGTATTTCATTAATAAATATGACAGTGTACATCAAACCCTCTGAATCATTTTTGTAATCAGTTAAATGAATGCATCATCATTATCATCATCACCTATATTATACCACCTCGGGTTGCGGCACGGCTATTACAACACAATCTATCGAGGTGGAAGATGGTCTCCAAGTGACCCCTTCACAGCAGTGATCTGTGAACACCCACGGCAATTTAACATCACCCAATAGTGGAGGTCTGCTTGCAGTCCTTTAAAAAGCTTTTTTTTTTTACATGCTTTGATCTGCAAGCCTCGTTACCAGAATTTCCACTCACTCTGACAGCACCCTGTCATGAACTCTGATACATTTTGAGAGGGTAGAAAACACATAGCTTAAATTAGAGTTACTACTTTGACACTAGGTTGCCAAAATGAAACCTGATGTCAACTGCATTCACAAGCATTCTACAGGTCTGTCACACAGTCAAATTGTATGATTTGGTCAAAAAAGAAAAAAACAAATACAATCAGTACATTCAATATATAGCTCAAGGTCTTGAAAATTCATTTCTGTGCATTCCTAATTCAATCAAACAGTGCCTATACACACTCTGTAAATCTGGAAAATGAATGAAAGCGCCGGTCTTGCGATTTTGAGCATTTAAGACTCATAGTGGTTACAAAGCAGCATACATATTCATTTCATTTTTGTCAAGAGTCATTTTATCTCATGAGGGAGACATGCCAAACAAGACAGTTAGTTTTGACAAACACTATCATGCTGTGAGCTTTATTTGGTTCCAGCTGTGCCTCAGCTGGAAACCTGCATTAGAATGGATGCATTCCTCTCGCTGGCAACTTAGCCAGAAATCTGTCAACGTCAGTCAGTGCAAAGTGTGTCACAGCTGTTGCTATGGCTAGACAGAGCAGACCACGCTACGGCCCCCCTCCCCCGCCGCTCAGACGTGAAGCTAAATTTAACCTTACTCTCCATCTTTCAGATCAACATCAGCTTTTGCAAACCTACAATGAAGCTTGATGTGGAATTCAACTTTAATTCAAAATGTTACTGATTTACAAAGTGACTACCTTGATATTCATTTATCTATCTAGCTACCTATCTATCGATCAATCCTCATGCAAAAAGATGCTACGCTATCACTCTGAGACAAAAGAACAAAATGAATTTATGACTGACTGAATGACTCGTTGAAGATTTCGTTCGACAAAGAAACACTGGCCCACATTCTCGCATCTAATGCACAACATTATACAACTAATCTAAATGGCTTTTGGCAACACGAATGCGTCCACCTGCGCACGCCCACACGAGTTTGTTCACTTCTCACCCAAGAGTTACACAAAGCAACAAACAGATGTAATTTTACATTTTCATTCTTCTCAACATTCTCGCTTCTCTTCTCAACTCTTCCTCCTCTTCGTTGCGCAATATTGGATACAGTGGAGTCCAGGATATAGCTACAGTGAACAATGACCGAGTGATTTACTTCAACTGATTTACAGCAAACACTTAATCATTCCTAAAGTGGAAGGGTTCACATTTCTTGGGGTCTTCTTAACGAGTAAGAAAAGAAAGGGACGCGAGATCGACAGGTTGATTGGTTCAGTATCTGCAGCGACACAAAGTTTGCGTTGTTCGTTCGTTTTGACAAAGGAGCTGAGCCAAAAGCTCTCGATTTACTCAACTGTCAACTCAACTCAACTGTATTTATAGAGCATTTGGTTGACATGCTCCTACCTTCACCTGTGATCACGAGCGGTCGGTGATGAGTCGTGCCCGAACGACAAAGTTGTTGGCACCCGGGATACGCCGGAGAGGTGTCTCTCGGCTAGACTAGGAATCCCTCATGATCCTCCCGGAAGAGATGGACATTGTCGGCGGGGAAAGGGAATTGTGGACTTTCCTACTAAAGCCGCTATCCCCGCAACCCATCCTCGGATAATAAGCGGAAGAGAATGGATGGATGATGTAAACCTTTCATGCACCCTGTGACCTGATAACATGATAAACTGTCCACTGTAGTAACCGCTCCCCCTGAAAAGGGTTCAACTTATGGCTGATGGTCTAGAAGACCAAGACATACCTATTTCCAAAAATATTAAAATGTAAAGTTTGGGCAATCGGACGGAAAGTCATAAACTTTGGAACCTTGGTTCATTAATTAATTTATTCCGAGACTCTGTTTGCGAAATATAATGAAACAATTTTTTCCCGTTAAAATGAACTGAAATACATTCCAGAACCAAGTTGTCGAGCCATACTGAGTGCTAAATTGGAGCAAAAACACGAATGTGAAAAACGCTACACACGGAAATAACAAAGTTCACGCCGTGTAAGAGAATGTGCAATTGAAGATTCCATGTTGATGCGTTGATTGTTCACAAACTGAACCATAGTTTGTGTTCTGAAGCAATTATTTTTCTGAACATTTTGTTCGTAATCTGATTTGTTCGAGAACAGAGGCCTTGGTGAAATGAGGTTTCATGGGAGTTCAAGAAAAAGATGTACCTTTCCCATCGCAATTTACAGTTATGAAAGGACAACGTGTCATGATTCTGTTTGTGACCAACAGGGGGCAGTGTAGGGTTCTCTCTGCAGCTGCACACCTGTTGGTCGTTATGTAATTAGTAGCATAAAAGGACTCCCGCCCGACCACTCGGTGTCAGGTCATTGTTCCTTGTTGCTACTGTTGCTGTTTGTGTTTGCTTGCAACTGTCATGTTTGTTTGTTCGGTAATGTTTAGGTCATGTTTCTATTACTATTAGTTTTGAGCTTCTGCCATGGTTTTTGTTTGATACTTTGGACTTTGTTTGTTTTGGATTCAGTTTTCTCTATGTTTTAATACAATTTGTGAAGTTCACCCTGCTCCTTCCTCTTGCCTGCTTTTTGGGGTCCTCCACCACCACGCAAACGTGGCTATAATGGGGCTATATTTTCTGTGAGCTAGTAAAGAATTGATATGCTTTTAGGCACAGACTTACCGTGGCATATTTTAAAATGATGTCAGCTCTTTCCTCAGCAATTAATGTCTTAATGTCTTTCTTCATGTCAATACCTGTAGGAAAGAGAGCAAAAGTGGTAAGAGACAACAAAAAACAAGATCAAAACAGAATAAAGCCAACTTTGTGATATTGGGCTTCATGTATTGATAATAATTCCATTTAGCTGCCATTATTGTGTCAAAATGCCAATTTTGTCTTTCAGAGTAACTGATTTAATTTACGGCGAGGAACAGTTTCGTGATATTATGTCGAGATATTCTTCTTGGTGAATGCTCAGGGCATTGAGAATAAGTTCATTGTCACAGGTAAGGATCCATGCCATACTCTCACCTTATCTCACACACTGAACAAAGCAAACGTCACGGGATCTCTTTGTCAATGTGTTGTTTCATTGTCTCTCCCACACTGAAGGGTCAAGATTGTAGTTTGGGTTTGATATATGTCTTTTGTGGCCCCAGTTATGGAAACATTCTGACACACCTTGAGTGTAACTGTGTTTGCGGCACCCCTCCATTCTCCTCCACTTATCCGGGGTCAGGTCGACAAAAGAGGCTATTTGAGTGCTCTTGTGCTTTGTTTGGTCCCTTACCGAGGACCCATTCGTCATGGGTGCCTGGCAGGGGCAAACATCTCAAGACAACTTGGCTCCAAGGGTCAATGGGACACACAAACCCCTCCACCGGGGAGGGGAACATGTTGGTTGTTTGATAATCATGTAAACTGCCATATAAGGGAAGTAACAATACATTATAGCGACACGTTCCACTCCGGAATTTCCAAATTTTTTATTTATTGATTTGTTTAAATCCCACCCTGTTCTTCAAAACCGAAAGAAACACCTACAGCAGTTGTTTTCTTCAAAACAATAAAAAGAGCAGCTAATTGTCTTAACTTGGTATCGAGTAGTAAATGGAACAGACAAGAAAGTAGGCTGTGAAGTAGCTATGGAGGGCTACAACAGAGAAAACAGCCATTTATGGCATGATGTGAGTGGCTCTGATAGCTCAACATCTATGTGGGCCACTTCACTGATCAAACAAATCCCTGCCACAACCAAACTAGAACTACAAATCATCCCCGTACAATAGAACCAGGGTATTAATCCTGCTTTAATCTGCATCCTGTGTGCAGATTTCCACTAATGGCAGGACCATAAGTAGCAAACTCGACACGCAACACCACAGAAGACAAAACAAAAACATCTGGATTAAGTAGTTCTGTATAATGGGTTTATGGAATTTATCTATTTATTTTGAAACAAACAGATTCCTGGACCCAGAAGTGGGCTGCGGATTCATTATGGTTGCGAACTGGTAGTAAAAAATTCCAGGCGATCTTTATTTAATGACTGTACTGGTATACAACTTATCGTTTGTCATTCAATTGTGTTATATTCATGGTTTTCAGACAGGTACTGGATTTATTCTATTACTTTATGACTTTATTGCTGCATTGGCATCGCTTAGTGATAGATTTTGATGTGTTTCAAGTATGGAGAAATGTGTAGGAGTGGAACACTGTTATAAATTTACTATTCATAATAATAATAATAATAATAATAATAATAATCCATAATTTAGCATTCCTATAGTGACCTAATTTCAGGGGAAAAAATACATTGTAGTACAGTAGACAACATGGATACATTTGTTTTTTTCATGTCGGACTGGCTCGCCCATTAAGTGAAAATTCACTTTCAATATAATTACATTCAAGTACGATTAACGCTTAATTTCTATTCAAAAGAAAAGTGCATTTCAATTAATATAATCAAATAAGTGAAGAGGAGCAAAGAGAATTCGTGTGAAATCAGCATTCCTGCCCAGGCAGAGTGGTGGCTTACGCACTGTGCGTGACCTGCGTTGACTTTCTGTGACACTTAAGTGCATGGTTAGTTGCTGTATACTTATGTATATGCATAAATTCATGATGGGGGTAGTCACACTTTAAATGGTATAAATAAAATTATTTCAAGATTGGGTAATATAATTTTCAATCTTCAATGTGTGATGCGTAAATACTTTAAGGTGAAACAAGGTTGAAGTTAAAACCGCAGTGACAGCCTCATTTGTTGTGGAAAAAAGTGAAACAGTAGAAACGTCAAGGCTGTTGTAGAAATTCAAAATGTGTGTTTGCGTCACTGTTCTTTAACTTTTGGCTTAGTCCCTGCAAGTCACCACATTATGGTGTCTGTTACACGTATTCACAAAATCATATTTTCTTGTCTGCGATTGGCTGGCAACCAGTTCAAGGTGTACTCCGCCTACTGCCCAAGGTCAGCTGGGATAAGCGCTTAGCACACCAGCCACCCTTTTTTGCCTTTAAAAAAAAAAAATCAAGAACATAAGTTAAATAAATACAATTATAATCATGATTACTATGCTACCTTTGGTCACAAGACCCTTGCAGATGACATGAGATACTACTTAACGCACCGCTCTTTCGGAGAGAAGCACCCTCTGTCAGTAAGTTGGTCGCTAACTCGCTCCATTTGTATTGTTTCATTAAATAGTCTCACAGTACACAAAAGCCAAGGACATAGTAATGATGAATGCAGAAAACCTACCGGTATGTAAAACATGTCTCGATATTGGATAGGGCTTGGAGACATATTATTGCAGAGTCCAACTGTGTTTTACTGTTCTTTTCAACACCATCTTTTGATGTTGATATGGTATTGGTTAAGTGGGCGATTTTACTTTCATGTTTTTTGAACAAATGTGAATTATTCACAATTTTAATGAAGTAGTGTGTTTTGTGTTCGATTCCAGCTCCGGCCTTCCTGTGTGGAGTTTGCATGTTCTCCCCGTGCTTACCGTGGGCTTTCTCCAGGTACTCAGGTTTCCTCCCACATTCCAAAAAACATGCATGGCAGGCTGATTGAACACTACGAATTGTCCCGAAGTGTGAGTGTGAGCACGAAAGGTTGTTTGTCTATTTGTGCCCTGCGATTGGCTGGCAACCGGTTCACGGTGTCCCCTGCCTACTGCCTGAAGACAGCTGGGATAGGTTTCAGCACGCCCTGCGACCTTCGTGAGGGTGAAGTGGCTCAGAAAATGGATGGATGGATGAATAGCGTGTTTGGTACATCTATAGTTGTGTTATTTGATTGTGTGCAAACCAATGACGAGCAAATTATGAATCAGCCCCATTGGCGCAACTCATAACTTTAGTGTATTTCTAGAAATGGTATGAAATGTCACTCTGTGTCTTTTATATGCATTAGATTACAGTTTGTCAAGATTTCATTCTACAGCAGTGTCAATCTCAATGAGGAGTCTCCAAACCCTTTGTGGTACAGCAGGTTTTTCACAGTGTGCCAATTCCAATGCATACTTGTTGTAAATGAATCGTATAATACTTGCCTAACCAACTCCTCCCATTTTCTTTTGCAGCTTCTGCACTCTGGCCAAATCAGCCCAGCTCCAGCACTAGCAGCAGCCGCAGCAATCTTTCCACAGATCCACATCAACAGAAGCTGTTTAACAAACCCCATCAGGTAAAACATTCTTTCACTTTCCACCGCTCCCTACCAAATAATTAAGTAGGTACAATGACATGTGATGTTGCAGTCCTATGTAACATTCATCGAGAATCGTAGTGTAACAGATTCCAGCTCAAGCCGCCCAATTATATGTTCGCAAAACCTCACTCCTCTGAGGTCTCAGATACTGCTGGCCTTTTACTAGTTTTTAGTTTAGCAGTCAGCCACTCCACTTCCCGGCAAACGGCAAGGTGGTGGCACAGATTTGAACTCCGAGTTGGGGGACGCTGCATAAACACCATCATTTACGCATGTGCCCCTTTTTGTACTTTGTGGACCAGGCCCTCTAGAGGTCACTGCACACCCCTGCATGCCATGATCCAAACTCCCAACCGGGCAAGGAAAAAGTCAAAATCCCATTTCAAGATAAAAGAGGAAACTTTGAGAAGGGACCAAACATTCACAAAATATTCTCAAAAACATATTCAACTTTGTACCCTTATGAGACCAGGCAAAGAAAATACTTTATGTTGGAGCTTGATGGTGGCATTTTCGAAAAAAAATCCAAATTTTACGTGGAAGTATCTTAACATGGCGAGGGCTGCGAATGTCCTTTATAGCTGCTCGCCATTGTAGTAATTCTTTTATTTTTCTTTCATGTACAACAATTCTGTCCGTGTTTGTAGGACACAAATTTGCTACAAGGACCTTATCGCAAGGCTGTACCAGATTGAGCAAATTCAGGGCAACGAGATTAAAGACAGCCAGCCGAACATAGTCCTGTATATTATATGACATACTGTAACTTCAAACGTCCAATTTTCCACCAACTTTAAAATTATAACTTTCTTCTGAAGCATATACTATAACCATCTGCATGTGGTCAGTGCACTAATTCAGAGCAGCACTCTGGCAGTAATTCAACTACCAAGGGTGGAGGCCCACTTTGGGAGAGCGCAGAAGACAGCGGCTCAACATTAACACTTGGATTTCAATGAAACACTCGCTTGAGCACTGATAAAAAAAAAAAAAACAAACAACAACAAAAAAAAAACCATGAAAAATCAGTCAATAGAACATTCTCTGACTGAACTTTTAGGATGTGAAAAAAATGTAATGAAATGTCTTTGCTCACTGTCTTTCAGTTTGTGTTATCTGTCTTGATTATATTCCTGTTTTGTTTGCTCTGTTTTTTTTTTTCTTCAGGCGCCTTTGGCAGTGTCTTTTCTTGCCAGTGTGCTTTCTTTCCATCCACATGCTATATACTTGGAAGTACCACTCTGTTGTCATTTTGCACTTCCTTATGTAGGTTATGCATATACTGCCTCGATAAAATATAAATACAGTGATCCCTTGCCACTTCAGACTTCAAGTTTTGCTGCTTCAGTGTTTCGCGTTTTTTTTCCCCAAAAGATTTATACTAAAGAAATAATAATACAGCCACATCGGCACCCTTATTGCGGAAAAGATGCTTTGTTTCATGTTGATGTGCGAAAGAGAAGGTTTCCCTGCATGCCGAACAAAGAGCTGACGTGACTCATACAGCTTTTTCCACAAAAAAACAAAACAAAACAAAAAGAAATAACACCAACTTGGTGCTTGTTTGGTGCCAGGGCCAGTGCTGTCCTTAGGTGGTGCTTAACAAGTTCTTACGAAGAACGTGTTTAGTTTTCCACCGGCAAAGAGCCAAATGGGAGCTACTTCATTTCACCATTGTCAAGCGTCCAAACATCACTGGAAAAGTGCACCTAACTAGCGTTTGATACACGATATCGTTATCAAAGCACTTCACAAAGCCTCACCTTCACCCATTCCCATGCACATTCATACACCAATGTTGCCATGCAAGGCATCCCCCTGGGAGCAAACTAGGGTTCAGTGTCTTGCCCAAGGACCCTTCGACAATGGACAGTCAAAGCTAGGATTCAAACCGGCGATGACCTGCATTAGCAACTGAGCCTCAATCGCCCAAAAAAAAAAAAAAGAAACTCTTAAGACACTAAGATGCATTTGTGTTAGTTTTCATGGAAATGTACTTACACTTACTTTGTTCTCTCTGCTTTGTTCTTTATCCATTGTTGTAGCCCAGATGCTTTGTTTATTGTTCACTTACCTCCTGCCTTGTTCTCTCAGATTTGCTTCATTTGTTTCACACACACAGTTGCATTCAATTTTGTAGTAATTCATGTATGTTTTATTTCCTTTTTTATTACATATAAATCTTTTCCGTAAATTTCATTGATCATCTTCCACTGGGTTTGTTTGTCTGTGAGTTTGTGCCAATTCTGGAATGCATTTTACCCTGACTATTTATTATTTGAGGATCATCTGGATTCGCAATGTTTTTTTTTAAAAAAATAATTAATTAATTTATTTATTTTAAACATGTCAGACCCCTCTATATAATCCCCAAATATCAAAAAGGATGTTCAGCCATCCTGGTTGGGATTAGTAATACAATGCATCAATGCTGACATTATCAAACTCATTTTGACCAGAGATCTTCATCATTGACATTTTTTCTTCATGGACCAGGTGAAAATGGACGATTAAGGGGTTCATTGTTATTTCCAAGCAATATTTTAAAGTGTAGGTAGCATTACTAATACTGTACTTTGTAGCATGTTCTGAACTCCTCTGTCAATGCCATTTTTTAATTGAGCAGAATAAAATACAATAAAGACTGCGTTTTTCATTCGACTTGCACTGGGCATCAAAATAGAGCCTGTTGTGTGTGTGTGTGTGGTCCATTCAGTCAGCGAAATGGGCATCCGTCAGTGAGATTTGACCGAGTTAGTGACGATTACACTACCAGGTGAAAACCCACTTCCATCAGGGCTTAGACTGAACAAGTAGTTAGTTAGCATGTCTGCCTCGCAGTTCCTGGGCTTTGATTTGAATTGCAGGTGCTCAGGTTTCCTCCTGAATTCCAGAACCATCCATAAGACAAAAAAGACCAGACAAATAAATATATGAAACAGATTTTTGTTCGCACATCCGCATAACAGTGTAGCTGTACATCGTTCGATTCCCATGCCAGCCTTCCTGTGTGAAGTTTGCATGTTCTCCCCTGTGCCTGTGTGGGTTTTCTCCAGGTATTCCGTTTTCCTCCCAAATTCCCCCAAAATGCACGATAGATTGATAGAATCACACCTAGGGATAATTTAGAGTGTTCTAAGTGTGAATGTTTGTTTATCTATGTGTGCACTGCCATTTGCTGGCAACCAGTTCAGGGTGTACCCCTCCGACTACCCGAAGACAGCTGAGATAAGCTCCAGCACCCCCTGAGACCCTGCTGAGGATAAAGTGGATCGGAAAATAGATGAATGGATGGATTTTTGTTGTTGTTGACGTTTTGTTATTTTCACATATTTGGTATTTGCGTAATCTAAAAGTAATTAAAAGTAATCAAGTTATGTTACTTCAATATAATGGTACTGTACTTGGATTAGATTATGAACTACAGGTAACTAGTAACTGCATCGGAATACACTTTTCAAAGTAACCTTCCCACCCCTGCTGGTCAGTTAACTTTTATTATTTTGGCAGACACTAATGTGTGCTATGAAACGAAGTTAGTGTGGCCGGTGTGGAGGGCTTATTGTCTGCTGAAATCAGGGCAGACTAATCACATTTTGGGGACTACAACACACTGCTGAACACCACAGCTTCAATGTCAACCCGTACCTCATCATCTCAAGGCTATGATTAGAGGAAAAACATATGTGCTGGAAATCTCTAGGCAGATTCAGATGGTGGGAAGCTTTATCTCTTTAGGCACCCTATTGCCTAATAATTTTGGGTATTAAATGTCTGAACCCTAATCTTTATACTTTATCTTAAGGTACCTATTTATTTTTTCGGGTGGTTCCACATGTGTGCAATTGTAAACGAGCTTTTTCCATCCTTTTGGACAAACAACACTGGCCAGAAATTGAAGATATTGTAAGTGCTTCTTCAATTAAAAGAGCGACAGTACTGTACTGTAACATAGTTGACACGTTTGATATTGCTGCATCAGCAGCAGGCCCAGCAGCAGCTTCACCGTTTTAGTTAAAATATTCATTAACACCCAGTCTGCCATTCATGCTTCTTCATGCTTACCCGGTGTCGTAGCATAAAACGACGCGAAGATTCATTCATTGGAAGCGAATAAAAAGCATTCGGGTGGTAAACAAACCTGCAGCATTCAATGCAAGCCACAGCGATGGAAACACATCCTTTCATTTATCGAGAGTAGGAAAACAACATTTGGATCGACACACACGGGAAGAAAACGAGTAATTACCGTCTTTTTGGGTTGGAATTCTGCGCTATCCGTGCAGTAACACAAGTCCGGATTCTTTGTTCATTCTTCGTTGAGGGGAGCGCCTACAGCCCGAAGCACCTGGCTGAGTGTCTGAACAACAATAGCCTGCCGTCATCAAACCATCGGTTTCGAGAGATAGCTCCAGCGCATTTCTCACTCCCACACAAGCAGCTCACACGTAAGGATAACAGCAGAAGTAGCGGAGGTGTTGACAACAGCGCCGCTGCGTGGCACCAAGTCAGGATGGGCCGCTGAGCGCTTGAAATCCAGATGTCATTTGGCAGCTTTCTGCCAACTGATCTTGAGTTCTTCTACCACCATCCCTAAACGCTGGAAGAATGCAGCGGTGCTGGAAAGACATAGAATATTATCATGCATATATATATATATATATATATATATACACACACACATATATAATTTTTTTTAACTAACATAGCTTAATACTAACACATAATGGGCAACTCCTTAGATGGGCTAATGAGTAGCAATGGTATTGTGAAGTTATAACCTTTTCAACAACAGATATTTGAAAACAAATAGTGGAGCTCCAAAAATAGAGAGATAATATAACAATCCTCTGACATGTATTTTTTATCCTTTATGAAAAGCGACGAATATTACTGTAGTTTACTGTGGAGTTGAGGCTGTCTCAATGTACAGCGTAGCCATATGGCTGTTTTATACTGACACCAGGTGGCCAAGGTTTTCGAACACTGGATTAACATTTATCAGTGAACTGCAAATACAAAGTAAGATGTTTATTGCAGGTGACCTGGTAGTCGAGTGGTAAGCACGTCGACTTCACAGTGCAGAGGTACCGGGTTCAATTCCAGCTCCGGCTTACCTGTGTGCAGTTTGTTTGTTCTCCCAGTGCTTGTGTGGGTTTTCGTTCCAAGGGGGAAAAATATACACCAAACATTCACAAATTTTATTTGGCTTTATAACAGCTTCATAACACACATTTCCATGTACTTGTTTTTGCAAATATAATTCAAAACATATCCAACAGTGTCTATTCACAGGCAAGTGCAAATGTCCATAGCCAATAAACAAGGTTAAAAAGTAGTGCAAAGAGCCGTGCGTGTTATGCAGTGGCATTTCTTGAAAGGGGACATATTTTTCAATAATTATTCTGACTATCTTGTATGTAAACATAATTGGGACTTGGTAACAATATATAAATAATAAATAACTGGCGATGTGTCTGTGGCATGTGTCACATTCTGTCCATAAAAGCTTGGTGAATGACTACTTCAGAGATATGTGTGCTACAACGGGGCTGGGGCGGTTGGCATGAAAGTGTTGGGAGTTGGGCGGTGGGCTGTAGCCCTGCTAGACATCTGTGTAGCCCAAGATGAGTTCCTCCAGCATTTTATTTAATATCCTAAAATATAATTGTGAATGATTTTCTTAGGGGCGGCCTGATGGTCGACTCACAGTGCAAAAGTGCAGGGTTCAATTGTGGCTCCAGTGCTCTGATCCATCCAACCTTGCATTTTCTGATCTGCTTTGCCTCACAAGAGTCATGGGCGGGCTGAAGCCTATGCCAGCTGTCTTCGGACAGTAGGCGTGGGACACCCTGAACTGGTGGCCAGCCAATCCCAGGGCACACATAGACGAACAACAATTGACACTCACACTCATACCTACGGACAATTACCCTCCCAATAAGACAGTGATCTGTTCGCAATCGTGAGGGGGAAAACTGTGGAAAAATGCATATGTGTAAATACAAAAATCAAAATAAACCTGCAATTGTATAATTTCCACATCAGTACTGAGCCTTCATTTTTTTAGTAGTAAGTGTAAACACTGAAACAATTTAAACATCAATCTGATGTCAAAACCCCTCTTGAATACAAACTGGTTACATCATAGGATATGTCGAAAGTTGGGAAATTAAAAATTCCCAGTGGTCTATCAGCAATTCACCAAATCTGCAGTAGCATGCGGCGTGTCCACAAAAGCATCACAGAAAATGTAAAGAAAAAACACAACAGTCAGATGAAAGTGTCCCAGAGGTCTTAGTATCACTAAGACTTAGTGATACTAACGATAAACACGTACTTTTCTTGCAAGAGTATTATCTGGACATATGTTGATGTTGGACCAGTGGTTAGCACATCAGCCTCACAGTGCAGAGGTACCGGGTTCAATTCCCGCGCCTTCCTGTGTGAAGTTTGCACATTCCAAAAACATGCATGGCAGGCTGATTGAACACTCCAAATTGTCCCTAGGTGTGAGTGTGAGCACGGATGGTTGTTTGTGTGCCCTGCGATTGGCTGGCAACCGGTTCAGGGTGTCCCCTGCTTACTGCTGGGATAGGCTCCAGCACGCCCCGCGACCCTTGTGAGGATAAAGCAGATCAGAAAATGGATGGATGGATTTTGATGTTGGCAATATAGTGAAAAAAAAAAAACCAAATGATTTTGGCTCTTAATCAATTGAAACTTTTTCAAAAAAAGCTTTGTCCACAATAATATATCCAATATTAAACACAGGAGAATGCTCCCTAAACATATTGCTTCAAAGAGGATGAATGGAGCAACATATCTGCCACCAATAGGCTTTCTTATTGATCAAAATTTCCCGAACTAATCAATTTCACAAACTATTCTCATTTGGGTCGATGGCGTAATGTCTCATTTGTTCGATTTGGGTGCAGGCAGAGTGGGTTTATTTCCCACTCAGTGGAGCTTTGAATGTTGCCTTACTCTATACGTGACCTATGACTGAATAACGACCAGCCTAGGATGTCGTATGCCTTTTGGCCGAAGTGTAAAGGGCTCCAGTTCCCCACAAGCCTGAACAGGACAAGTGGAATAGAAAGTTGAACTGTTGTCAGTTGAATTTCTTGCATGGCACTGACTCTGCAAAAATGTTTACTGTTCAAATCTGTCACTCTTCCTGTGTGGAAATTGAAATCTGTGATCTCTGTGATTGTGTGGATATTCTTTCACTATCACTTTTGGGCCAATCTTTTGGGACTCTTTGAATGTTTGGCCAGTGGTCATGAGTTGAGACAAAAAATATTTTATTAATCGTTAGAGTTAGAGTAAATTTTATTTTGAAAATCCAACTCTCCGGTCATGTGCTACATAGAAAAAAAAAGCCAGCAAAAAACTTGTTTGGGGAGCTCCTTTGAAAAGGGAAACAGGCCAACTAATGTGGCACAAGAAGAGCTTCCGACTTGCAAAAGAAAAAAAGCTGTATTGAAGAAACAAAATCATTAGTCTGACTGAAGGTTTATTGATGTTGTGTAATGCTGCAAGTGGCTCACAAAGGAGGAAATGAAGCCATTGAGAATGCTTTTGCATATTGGGCATTAAAAGCTCACCGGCATTAAAAGACACGCATTTAGAGCTTTTTTCAAAGAAAAAAAATTATCCCAAGATTGGAGCAGCTCGTCAAAGAGAAATAATGCCAAGATCCCACTAATTACGACAAAAACATTCACGGTGTATATTTAATCATTTGTTTCTCCACCGGTCCATTAAAATATGTAAACTAGTGGATGTGAATCCAGTCCGTGGTACAAAAAAGATTCTTGACAGCTGCACTGCTTTAAAAGTAATTGAACAGAAAGAACGAAATACATTAAAAACACCGAGAACGTGAGAGAGAGAGAGAGAGGTGTTCGGGCAGCAGGCGGGGTACATCCTGAATTGTTTGCCAGCCAATCGCAGGGCACACATAGACGAACATTTGCGCTCACAACCACACCTCAGGACAATTTTAGAGCAGGTGTGCCCAACACATCAATCTACCAGGAATCTGAAGCACCAGGAGAAAGATTTTCAAACGGTGCCCTTACGTACGATAGTTTCTGCACTTAACACGCTGCAAAAGTGCCATGACTTCCTCTTTACAAACTCACAAATTATTGTATCTACTTTATTTTTGTTTTGTTGATGTTAGGGGCCGTTATGGCTGTTGCTCATCATGGCATGCCTGTGTGTGTGCGTGCATATGTGCGCATGTGCATTGTTGCGCTCGCTTGTGTGTGCGTGTGCGTATGCGTAACGGGTCGATCGCAGGAGGTTGGTTGCTTGAAAAGTATATCTTACGTCAAAATAGGGTGGCCCCGCTAATTTAGAGTTCCATTATCCTGCCAGGCATGATCTTGGAATGTGGGAGAGGAAAACTGAGTCCCCGGAGAAACTCCATGCAGGCCTGGGGAGAAAAACCAAACTGTGCGCGCACACACACACAAATACACGACAAAGGACATTTTCTTACTTGTGTTTTAGGCAGAAAGTTTCGGTTGAAAGGTAAGCCTGACTTCAAGAAATGTGCAATATTTTATAATTTTTGCAACTTGTTTAAAAGTGTCATACAATTCAACAAGGACAGGCTGCTGTTAAAATGTAATAATGTTTTGTTTTTTTTTGTTTTTTTAAATTGTGATATGCTTACAAGCAACTCAAACAGAATATATTCCCTTTACAACAATTTTTGAAGCACGGCCAAGCAAAAGACAGCTGAACAATTTTTGTCTTTGCACGTCAGTGAACGCCAATGTATAATCAGTTTATCCACGCATAGGCATATAGGCCGTTCTCCTTCCACAACTGACAGCGCGCAGCTGAATATTCGTTGACAAACAAAAGTTTGCTGGACAGGAGGGCAGTGGCTGCTGGGTAAGCGGACCACCCATCAACCATCTTCCCTGTAAGAGACAGATATTTTAACATTACCAGTCTTCTTGAAATAATAAGCATACAGTATAATCTAAAGGCGATTTACAAATCAAGAGTTCCATTCATTCATTCATTCATCTTCCGAACCGCTTTATCCTCACTAGGGTCGCGGGGGGTGCCGGAGCCCATCCCAGCTGTCATCGGGCAGTAGGCGGGGGACACCCTGAATTGGTTGCCAGCCAATCGCAGGGCACACAGAAACAAACAACCATGCACGCTCACACTCACACCTAGGGACAATTTAGAGTGTCCAATCAGCCTGCCACGCATGTTTTTGGAATGTGGGAGGAAACCGGAGCACCCAGAGAAAACCCACGCAGGCCCGGGGAGAACATGCAAACTCCACACAGGGAGGCCGGAGCTGGAATTGAACCCGGTACCTCTGCACTGTGAAGTCGACGTGCTAACCACTGGACTACCGGGCCGCCCTTCAAGAGTTCCATTAAACTCCATATAGTGCAGCAGATAACCAAAACGAAATTTGCTACACTTATAGCTAATGACGTCACAAAAAGATTTCGATATAGAGCCATCAATTTTCAAAATGGTGCCCATGGTAGCCATTTTTTTTTTTTTTTGAATGGCCACCAGCTGCAACTTTTTTCTTATGAATGATCTAAATATTATGATATTTCAGATATATTTACCACACATGGTACTTGGAAAATATGTTTTGGACAAGAAAAAACTGTCATTAAATACTCAAGATGGCCGCCATCACTTTTATGACTGCCTGATATGGGCAATCTCAATGTCAAATTGTTCATTTTTTTTATGATGCGGAATTCAAATTTTGAACTTTGAAATTGGCCAGAAGCTTCCTTCTACCACTCTGCAGTATTCACAATGATTGACCACTGGTGACCTATGACCAAAATGGCAGCCATCGGGCCGAAATCAAAATAATAATTGCAAGAAAATAGAGCTATTATCTATTTTATTGTATTAAATTGTTGATCCAATAAACTCAAACATCTCCCCAAATCCGAAAAATAAAAACAACCCAAACATTTCATAAATTGAAAAGTAATGGAGGTGACGTTGAAGCACAACCAGGGCACACTGTGAAACTCAGTATGGTGTTCAGTGCTAGCTAAATACACGATACACTCAAGACACAGAAGCAGAAGAACACTCTTACCTGTTTTGGCAAAGTTCACAAGATGCTGTGTTACAAGATCCTGGAAACTCTTGTCTTGATCAGAGAGTGGTTTCCCCAGAACTAACTCCAGTGCCCCAAAGAAAGCAATGATATCCAAGCAGTGGAAAGAGAAGCGGCTGTGAAACGGCATCAGAGGAATAGTTGTGTTGACTGCTCCAGAAGGCGTGTGTGTCACCACATAGCGATAAACGGGACTCCGAAGGGTCGCTGCAGGAACACAAGTTCATTGAAAAGGCAATGTGAGGTAGGAATCCTACACCAAAAAAATTCTAGATAATTAAATGATAACGGAGAATAAATGAACATGGCAAACTATCCAATTCAGTGAATAGCTGTTTCTTAAAAAAAAAAAAAAAAAAAAAAAAACACCATATTATGATACTTGGAGACAACACTTCCGAAGAACTTAACCCTTTCAGGGACAGCGGTTATGACAGTGGACAGCGAATCATGTTATCAGGTTACAGGGTGCATGAAAGGGTTAAAATGATGTTTAAGATAAATCAACTCTTGATATGTAAACTATTCAAAAGACAAGGTTTTTGGGGTGGAATGGACAAAACAACAATTTCAAGACTTCCCACTCTCTGCTTTCCAAATATTTCAGTTCCTTCTTGAAATTAGAGAAGTTCCGAGGCCAGGACCTCATCATCATGTGGTCAAAGCTGCTGCAAAAGTGTGACTACGTTTTAATATTAAAGGTAGACTGCAAATTGACCATTGTTCAAAGTTTAGGGAGAATGTTGGAAACAGAATGTCGGTGTTTCATTAACATCACTCACAAATAAAATAGCTTGTGAAGTCTCGGATGGAACACTGATACACATGGTTGAAGTGGGGTGTCATCTGCATTTGACCCTGATTGATGCACATTTGAAACTGAAGCCCCGCACCTTACGTCATGATTCAAGTTCACAGGTTCGCTTTGGCATCATTCCTCATTGCTTGCAAGACAAATTCAAATTTTCCTAAGAGAGGCAAAACTTTCACATGATGAGATTTGATGAAAAAAAAAGGCTTCCTAACTTGGTTTTTATATTGTTTAAAACAAATTGGCCTATCTTTGCATCTCATATGAAATTACATGGCCAACTGGATTCATTAACACGGCGTTTAACGTTTTAGTTCAAGCAGGTGGAGACAGCTTCAGTGACAAGCTCCATCTATCGATTGGGTGTGGAACATTTAATACTTTATGAAATGTTACTTTAACAATGGGAGATGTGGCTGCTGTGTGTATATAGACACTTTGCCATAGTTAAAATTAATACCCTCTGTGTTGATTTCAAGCCAGCAGGTTTGCAGTGTACAATGTATTTTAATGTACCGGTAATATGAAGAGGGCGGCACTGTGGGCGACAGGTTTGCACGTCTGCCTCACAGTGCAGAGGTGTAGCGCTCGATTCCTGGCTTCAGCCTTCCTGTGTGAAGTTTGCATTTTCTCCCCGTGCCTGTGTGGGTTTTCTCTGAGTATGTTGGTTTCCTCCCACATTCCACATGGCAGGCTGATTGAAAACTCTAAATTGCCCCTCGATGTGTGTGTTGGTGTGAATGGTTGTTCGTTTATGTGTGCCATGCGATTGGCTGGCCACCAATTCAGGGTGGACCCGGCCTACTGCCCGAAGACGGCTGGGATTGGCTCCAGCACTCCCCGCGACCCTCGTGAGGATTCACGGTTCAGATAATGGATGGATCGATGAATAGAAATACAGTACATGCTGTCCTTGAATTAACATCCAAAGTCTTACCTTGATTCAAGGGTTGCTAACAAGTGTGCTTGTTTCAAGCTTAGATAAAACTGTCTGCATGTCAGCTGACCAACATTTCTGCTTTTTAGTTTCATTTGAAGACCAATTTTCAAGATGTATTGCATAATTCACATTTTTTTTTTTTTATTCATTGAGTATTTTCATCCATCCATCCATTTTCAATATCGTTTATCCTGAAGAGGGTCACAGGAGAATGCTGGAGCCTATCCCAGATGACTTTTTGGCAAAAGGCGGACTGGTTGGCAGTCAGTCGCAGGGCACATGCAGACAAACAACCATCCACACCCACATTCACACCGTCGCTGAGTGGGAACCGACCCCACTCTGCTCGCACACAAGTCAGGCGAGTTTACCACGACACGATCACACTATCAGCGACTGAGTACTTTCATGATTCTATATGTAGAAGACACTGAGAAATGAAAGAAGATATTAGAGACGGAATAAAAGTTGTTGTGCTCCACGTGGTCTCATAACAGCACACAGATGGCTTTCTGAAATGATCTGTTTGATGAAAGCAAACTTTTTTAAGCTATCAGGACAAAATTATAACAATCATTAAGAAGAGGCTTTACCAGCGGCCTTCTGGGCAAGATCATTGTTGGGACATGTCACTCTGATGTCAGAAACCATGGTCGTGTATGCTCTCTCAGGACAGCGGTCTGTGGTGGGGCAGGGGTCGGAGGAGGGATAAAGCTCTAATGCCGCTTTAGGAAGATTCTCGCTAAAAGACTTGAGTTTTTCTGAAAAGGAGACAAGTAATGACACATACATGAGTGGGGTACTGAACAAAGAAATGCAGCAAAGTATGAGGCTAGTGCTATTTAAATTAGCCTGGCTGTGATGTAACAGTAGGTCCTTATTCTGACCAGATTGGTTCAAAACCTTTCTGAGTGGCAGCACAAAAAATTTACGACACTTGAAAGGAGGACAACCGGTGAATCTATAGACCCAATGATGTGTACTAAAAACAAATACAAAGTTGTTTTTCTATATTATTTCTCATTTGGGAACATGCCATCTAATACACAAAATCTGTCTTTTTAAAGTAAATATTTCAAACATAATCATCCATGTACGCAGTTACTTTTTACTTTTACAAATCTATGCCCAACAAAATAAAGTTTCTATTCAATTTTCTTTTTTATTGTTAGGTGGCCTGAAACAAGTGACAAACAATGAAGCCTTTCTGCAATGGGGTTATAAACCTTTTTGAAAGTGAGAACTACTTCGTGTGCACCGACTAATGCAAAGGGCGAACAGTTCGACACATACTTCTCAAATAAAAATTTTGCTCAAATGACCTTTAAATATGTTTGGATTCATAGTTGATGATATTTATTTATGTGAAGACAGCAATCAGGTTAATGATTTAACCACATAGGAAACAGACAAATGTCAATAACACCCTATTCTGAGAAATCTCTGCACAGGTTTACATTTTCAAATGGTTATTTCTACAGCAACACGAGGAAAACACAATGTCCCAATACTGGTGAGATGGTCTGCAGGCTACTCGTGGGCTCCTTGGGGGCTTCCTGGTGCACCAGGTTGACCTTTGAATTCTGACTATATTGATTGGTTCGGAAAAATGAAGGTCTTCATTTTGAAAAATGCTTTGACGTAGATTGTTTTGTATCCATGTTCACTCTGTCAAAAAATGTATTGCTTTACGTCTCCCTGTTTTCAATTTATTGCATGCTCGAGCTATTGAGCCACTCTGTGGGCTTCGTTACCTGTCACAAACCACTTGTAGTCGCCCCAGGTCCACAAGGAAATATTTTCAGGCGATGGACTGCAGAGGAAACAGTCATTTGATCACAGATACAACTGAATTATAAATAAAAACTTGAACAGGCTTAAACTTCACCTGAAGTCCACTTCCTGCTCTGTTGTCCCAATGACGAAGGGAACATCATTGTAAGCTCCTTTCTTTTCCCATATCTCAAACGGTGACGCTTCAAGGACGTACCCGTCCACCACTGCAACAGGACCACAGAAGAGCCCCTTGGTCGGAAGGTTAACCAACTCATCTGCAGCCCAGGAGGGGTATTGCTGCCATGGGATAGCCTGTCACAACCAAAATTTTGTTGGCTGTTGAATGCATTTGATCATCTGTGGCTGGATATAAATTGCTGTTTGTGTTGTGAACTTCAGTCCAAAAGTGAAACCCAATGAGAGACTCTTGAAATACAGTATGCTAAGTAGTGAATACACAGTATGTTGACCTTATTTTATACATTCAAATATTTAAAAGAAAGAAGTAGACCACATTTTCTTCATGTCAGATAAGAAAGCAAGGCCACTTCAAAATAATAATATCCATCCATCCATTTTCTGAACTGCCTAATCCTCACAAGGGTCGCGAGGGGTGCTGGAGCCTATCCCAGCCGTCTTGGGGCAGTAGGCGGGAGACACCCTGAACCGTTTGCCAGACAATCGCAGGGCACACAGAGACGAACAACAATCCACACTCACACTCACACCTTGAGACAAGAGTGTTCAATCAGCCTGCCATGCATGTTTTTGGAATGTGGGAGGAAACCGGAGTACCTGGAGAAAACACAAGGAGGCCCGGGGAGAACATCCAAACTCCACACAGGAAGGCCGGAGCCGGGATCGAACCCACGACCTCTGCACTGTGAGGTAGACGCGCTAACCACTGGACTACCGGGCCGCCCCAAAATAATAATAATTCCCCCCTCCCCTCACCAAAAAAGGCTCCTCACTGATGTAAATTGGTAAATTTAGGAAAATTTAAGTTGGCACCTGTAATATCTCTTTAACAGAGAGATGTCGAAGGCATGCAATGTCCTTGCAGCCTGTGTTCTTCAGAAAGACCAAATTGTCCGACTCAGCCTGTTCCAATGTGGCATTGTACACATACGAGCCACTCATATCCACTGCCGCATGGAAGAGACCCTTTGCGAGCGGTGACATCATCAGGGTCCACACGGAGGTTCCACCTTACAGAGAAGAAAAACATGTTATCACAGGAACCCTTAATTGAGTGGACCGTGGCCCTCTTCCTGTTATTTTTACTCGGAAGAATGACTTCGGAGACACAACAATATGCTCCTCCATTTGTGAATTCCAGCAGCAGCGTATGTCTTGGGTCATTGCCTAATTGCCTCCCATTCTATTTCACATCAGAGACTCCGAATCGGCCAGCGTCTGTGTTGACCACACACAAGTATTTTCAGTAATAACTACAGAACGCCAACCATTCTCACTATGGGTCTTGATAATAATTTTGAGACATCCATTAATTGAACCTTTACTGACTTTGGGAGGAATCGCACTGAAAATCGGTCGAACTATCAGTCTGGGTAGCCAGATTTATTTCATCCATCCATCAATTTCCTGATCTGCTTCTTCTCACAAGGGTCGCGGGGCATGCCGGAACCTATCCCAGTTGTCTTCGGGCAGTAGGCAGGGGACAACCTGAACTGTTTGCCAGCCAATCGCAGGGCAAACAAAGACGAACAACCATCCGCGCTCAAACTCACACGAGGGACAATTTAGAATGTTCCATTAACCTGCCATGCACACACACGTCTTTGGAATGTGGGAGGAAACCAGAGTACCCGGAGAAAACCCACGCAGGCACTGGGAGAACATGCAAACTCCACGCAGGAAGGCCGGAGTCGGAATCGAACCCTACACTCCTGCACTGTGAGGCCAACACGCTAACCTGTCGATCTCCGGGCCAGATTTATTTAATTATTTTCAAAATGAAATAATAACTAATTTCTACAACATCTCTTAGTAAGGATGTTGCATGGGCCAAATAACAATTCATTGAATTTGTAGACTTGGATAAAGGTGGGGCGGCCCAGTGGTCCAGTGGTTAGCTCGTAGACCTCACAGTGCACAGGTTGTTGGTTTAATCCTGGCTCCGTCCTTCCTGCGTGTAGTTTGCATGTTCTCCCCGGGCATGCGCGGGTTTTCTCTGGGTACTCCTGTTTCCTCCCACATTCCAAAAACATGCACGGCAGGCTGATTGAACACTCCGAATTGTCCCTCGGTGTGAGTGTGAGCAGGGATGGTTGTTTGCCTCCGTGTGTCCTGCAATTGGCTGGCAAGCGGATCAAGGCGTCCCCCGCCTACTGCCCAAGACAGCTCCAATAGGCTACAGCAGGGGTGGCCAACCTGCGGCTCGCGAGCCGCATGTGGCTCTTTGGCCGGTTCAATGCGGCTCCCGGGCTTTCACACGACAATTGTCGAAAATGCCTCGGTGATGGCGCTGCCGTTAATACATAGAACGTATTATGTCAGCCTATCACCAATCCCGTTACTTGATTCACATAGAGGGCAACCAATCAGATGACTGAATCACCGCTCATGCACAGACAACGGCGTTAAGTGCTAAGCGAGTCAGTGAATTACCTTTGTTTTTAAGGCAGGGGTGTTCAATGCATTGATCGCCATCGACCAAGAGCCAGCAGACTGGTCCCAAGTCGACCGCGAGCGGCGGGAGGAGGAAATGGGGGAAAAAAATTTGTGTGTTTGTGTTTTTAGGTTTCATTTATGTTCGGGCGCTCAGGCTGTTGCTCGTCGTGGCGTGCATGCAAATGTGCGCGAGTGCATAGTTGTGTGCGTGTGTGTGTGCATGTGTATGTGTGCAAGCGTGTGTGTGCGTTTGTGTGTGTTCATATGCTTGCATGTGCGCGATCGGGTCGATCGTGAGAGGTTGGTGCTCCAAAAGTCGATCTTTGGGCAAAAAAGTGTGTGTGTGTGTGTGTGTGTGTGTGTGTGTGTGTGCGTGTGTCTGTGCGTGACCCCTGGTCTAGGGTGTAAAACCATCCATATTTTGATATGGTTGGGTTGTGACAAGAAATCTAGTGTAATGTGGCAAACAATTATGCGAAGGAAATTCTGTGGCAGCCCCTCAAGAAACAAACCAAAGGTGACAACAACAGACGGCACGTCATCTACAGTTAAATTCAGATTCAGATTATCTTGTGGTCACGTGTTATTTTCTGCAGGCAACTTCATGAAGCCAGAACATGTGATGTGTTGTCCTTGAAAGTTTTCCTCGTCCCTGTGCATGCACCAAATTTTGTGTTGATTGGTCAAACTGGGGACCATTTATTAGCCTTACAGAGAGCGGTGTGTGTGTGTGTGGGGGGGGGGGGTACTGAGGATTTGTGGCTGGACTCGAAAATAAACAGTTTTTAATTTTTTTCAGTTTCTGTAATGCTGTACCTAATGTTGCTAATTGTGTGCGCGCGCGCGCGCGCGTGTGTGTGTGTGTGTGTGTGTGTGTGTGTGTGTGTGTGTGTGATACAAAATACTCCAGAGAAATAGATTGGATCCCAAATGCTTTAATTTGAGAATTAGAGTGAAAGTTGTAATAATTTGTGATTTGTGTGGCTTGTCTTGTGTCACTCATAACAATAAAAACTCTGAAAGTATGCAGAAAATACTTCGCTCATTGTTCTTCAGAAATTGTATTTTTAAAGAGCAAATGTAAGCACATTTCAAATGAACGAACTTTCTTTGCTTGGCCCACCATTATCTAGTTGAATCATTTCATTTCTTGTTCATTTGAAATATTGCGCTTGCACATACGGCAAAAAAGAAGTTCCAATTATTCCACCTTTGGTATTTGTGTGCAAAGCTTAGTTGTACGGCATCTAAGCATCGTTGCGGACACAATGGATGTACATCTGAAATGATTTGATGAGAGGGACAAATGAATCAGAATCAGAATCATCTTTATTGGCCAAGTATGTAGAACACATAAGGAATTTGTCTCCGGTATAACATGCTGCATCAAACCCCATTATTATTTCAGCTTTTGAGAAATATTCTACACTTCTTTCATAAACCGTAAAGTGATGCTGAGAGAGGGTTGAAATAAACATGGAACATTATGCTGGTTAATTGGATAAATCATTTGTGATCTCCTTTACAAATGGTTAAAATACAACAGTATGACTTCTTGTCACTGAACAGTTGTGCAAACAGCAAACTGGTGTTACTTCTTCATATTAATGGCGATGTGCATATTTTTTACAAGCATTATATTTGCAGCACATTAATATAGTTCAGTGTTTAAAACACCCGGCTTTTACTCTTAAATTGAAACCTTTTCAAATGTTACCCTTTGTTTGGAAAACTCATCTCACCGAGGTTTTGTTTTTCCTTTGCAAAGAGAACATACGTTTAACAGTCAAAATCATTTATTGATGTGTGAAAACCCATTACGGTTAAGTTACTTTGTACAATAACATCATTGGAGGACGAGTTTTTACAATGTAGTTTGTCGTAATTCTATTGTACATGTATATCATGAGTCACGACTGCAGAAGCAAGAACGCAGAGGTAGCTGGGAGGATTAGCCTTGCAGATATACAAAAAAAAATGAATGAGGTAAAATGTGTAATAAGTTTGGAATGTTCACACAATCAACATTTTCAGTCTTCAAACCGCCTGAGAATTGAAAACAAACATTTTTTTGAGGTAGTTTCCAAGGTACAGTACACGCTTCATGTCATTTTGCTGCCAGGTTCAAGATTCAGGCCTCCATTTTCCGTTTTCCATACAACTCGTCCTGTTCAATGTAGTCAGGGCAGGTATCGAACCGGTTCTCACTGGTTGAAGGTGAGAGGCAGACCGGACTGACCACCAGTTAACACAGGACTGACAGAACAATATAGACAACCATTTCCGCCTAAGGGTGATTTTGAGCCTTAAATGACTCAGCCATTCAGTACATGATTCAAAGCTGTGAGAGGATGACTTAAGAGACTCGAAGCCCCAGCCATTTTGCTACCATTTACCTGTAAGGCATTAATTCTTGATCTTTTGAGGATTTCACTTTGTCAAATCCGGAACAAAGTTGTTAATTAAGAAACAATGTTTCATCATTGCTTTTTAGCAATGCAGCTAACGTTACAAGGAAACCACACTATTATCTGCAATAATTGCTCCACGGATTGCGCCAAGTAATTGGGTTCTGATTACAATAGGAGGCACCGCCCCCTAAATAGTGTGCACATACTGTATGGTGGGAAAATGGAAAACAACCTGCCCAGACAACCAAACAGTGACAACAAAACAAAACAAAAAAACAGACAAACAAATCCACCAAATAAATTGAGCAAAGAAAACAACAGAGGTCAAGGGTCAGAATTAAACTCCTTGTGTACAAACACAGAGCACCCGGTAATAGTAAGAGAAACGTGTAACTGTGTAATTAGAATAATTAGAACAGTTCACAGTACAGCATAATTCGAATTAATTTTACAAACTTAAATAATACAACGAAGACTGCGACTAAGTTTGTAATTGCTTTGCGGTAGCTCGTGTGGATTTCTGTTGGAATATCAACTTTGAACTCCTTATATGTGTAATCATATTATTTATAATTATAATTACAATTACTGACAGTTCATTGTCCTACGTTCAACTGCAAACCTCCCCGAGAAAAGGGCCTTCGGAGCTCACAGCCAAGTCGGGATGAGAGCGAGGATCGCGACCTTCAAACCAGCAGCCCAAATGACCGCAAAACTGAGGCCAAAAAAAGGTCACCGCCCTTCCTCTTCAAAAGAGAAGAAGCTCAAGATAAAGATGACAGACAAAGTCCAAGTATGAAGACAGCATCTCTGTCTCTCTTGAACCAAAGCTGAGGATCCTCTTGCTCAGATCAAGGAAGTTTTCCACAATTTTGGATGACCCAGCTAGCGGCGTTGACATCCAACTTGAAGAGGTTCATTACCCATTCATCCTTCTGAGCTCCCTCCATGAACTCTGCTAAGGATATCTGACCTGTGTGACACAAGCACATAAGTGACTTCAATTCAAATAAGTTTATGATTTCATAGTGTCATATCGAGAAAGTCCCTTGAGCCTTTATTTCAAATACATGCAGAATTTTAACCCTAGAACAGGGGTGGCAAACGCGCGGCTCGCATGCGGCTCTTTGGCTGGTTCAATGCGGCTCCCGAGCTTTCACACGACAATTGTCGAAAACGGCTCGGCGATGGTGCTGCCATTCAAACAACGGCGCTTAATACATAAAACGTACTATGTCAACCTATCACCAATCCCGTTACTTGATTGACATAGAGGGCAACCAATCAGATGACTGAATCACCGCTCATGCGCAGACAACGGCGCTTAATACATAAAACGTACTATGTCAACCTATCACCAATCCCGTTACTTGATTGACATAGAGGGCAACCAATCAGATGACTGAATCACCGCTCATGCGCAGACAACGGCGCTAAGTGCTGAGTGCTCAGCTAGTCAGTGAATTACCTCTGTTTTTAAGGCAGGGGTGCCCAATATGTCGACCGCAATCGACCAAGAGTCAGCAGACTGGTCCCAAGTCAACTGCGAGGGTGGGAGGAGGAAATGTAAAAAAAAAAAAAGATTTGTGTGTTTGTGTCTTTAGGTTTCATTTATGTTCAGGGCTCAGGCTGTTGCTCGTCGTGGCGTGTATGGTCGTGTGTGTGTGTGTGTGTGTGTGTGTGTGTGTGTGTGTGTGTGTGTGTGTGTGTGTGGCTCTTTGCAGTAAAACAGTAAAAAAAATTGGCTCTTAGTCTCTGACTGGTTGGCCACCCCTGCCCTAGAATATCAGCATATTACAAGAGTGTTTTACTTGAGTGACGTATCTATTCCAATGATATTAAAATTAATTTTGAATTACATGTTCATTGCCAAGATTACTGTTCCTAATCGGTTGCCTGGGGTAAATTTTAAAATTCTATGGCACTATGCCTGTAGTTAAGACGTTGTGGCATCCATTTCAACTTCAGTTTAGGTACCAAACATGCCCTGAAAAAGGCGACATTGGTGGTTTAGGGTTGTGGTGGGGATTCAACAGCGGTACCCTTCCAAATGAAGATTACACACTACCTGCGGACACAAGAGGTGGAGCGAATTAATGAGGCTCAAGATTGTAATCTTTGTAGACCTTGGGAAAGTAGTTTCACGCTAGGGACTTCTGTCAGCATTACCCGATACCCGCCATTGTGCGATGATATCATTTAGGAACAGCGGGAGAAAAAGATGAATGCACTTTAAAACATCCATCCATCCATTTTCTGACACGCTTTATCCTCACAAGGGTCGTGGTGCATGCTCGAGCCTATCCCAGCTGTCTACGGGCAGTAGGCGGGGGACACCCTGAACTAGTTGCCAGCCAATCACAGGGCACACAGAGAGGACTCACACTCACACCTAGGGACAATTTAGAATGTTCAATCAGCCTGCCATGTATGTTTTTTGGAATGTGGGAGGAAACCGGAGTACCCGGTGAAAACCCACGCAAGCCCGGGGAGAACATGCTAACTCCACACAGGGAGGCCAGAGCTGGAATTGAACCCGGCACCTCTGCACTGTGAGGTCAACGCGCTAACCACTGGACAACCGGGACACCGCTCTGGGAATTACTGACTCTCATATGTTGACATTTTGGTTGGCTTCAGAGGATTTGAAGAACTCAAATTGGGCTCTGGCACTATACGTTTTGGAATGACAGCATGGATGTTTGATTCAAACCATACGAGAAATATAATATGTACATACATGAAAATGGGCAAATTTTCTCAGTCCAGGGGGTGCTGAAACACTCCCACTGAAAATGGTTCACGTATCCACATCAAACAAATAAAAAGTGAATGTCACAGAAAAGGTTATTCAAGTATGAATTTATTACAAGTTAACATTAAACAGCACACAAGCGTAGACTTACATTTTACGTGTATACAACCCAAGCAGGAGTACAGTGTGTTACACTTTTACAAATGCTGGGCTAAAGACGGACAATAAGGTACTATCGTACTAAAAGTGACTAGAAAAAAAAAAGGGATTCTTAATGTTGAAGCTGTAGCAAGCAGCGCAAAATGTGTAATGTTACACCTCAAGATCTTCCTCCATGTCACAGTATCAGCTGTTCCCATTTACAACCCATACCAGCTTTCCAGCAAACATTCAAAAGAACAATCAATCTGAATGAATTGCGTTTTGGTGGCACAGTGTTTAGACAATCCCAAACTGGGCCAGATCACTCAGATCCATGTCCCCAAAAGCCTCCCAGGGGCAGATGACTTCTGCATCTAAAGCAAAGCAAGAAAACACATGTTCAAACAGTGTTTGGGCTTTCTCGCTACTTACTTATTCCAGTGATGGGTACCTCTGATGCCATCCATCCCAGGAACATCGTCAAATCTAAGAAGAAGATTTCACTATATAATTTAATATGTTAACATTGTAATCACCCGTGACTTGTGTTGACTGCCGACTTACTCCTTCTGTCCAGCTTTGGGAGCCTTGCTCTTAAACAGTCTTGTCTCCTTCTCCTTTGACTTGGGAGGATTGGCATTGGCGCCCTCTGGTTCTGCCGTCGCATTCATTTCTAGGGAACCAATAAATTACTGCATTATTTCCAACAAATACAGTAAAAGATTTAATGAATGGAACACACTTTTGTAATAAAATAGGACCAAGTGAATACACGGCTGCCATCATTTCGGTATACAGTAGATGCCCACGTTTGTTCACTATTACAGTATATTCCCGTAAAAAGCTGTTCTAAAAATACAGTGTACCAAAACATTTTACAAACACGTTTTTCTAAGAAGACGTGTCAGGGGTTGTCACAGCAAGTCATTTGTATGTTTGGCAGTTTTTAAACACCGGATGTCCTCCTTATGCATGCAACAAAGCCATTTTCTGTGGGTGTTGAGGGTGGTGGTGGTGGTGAGTGGGGGGGTCCTCCACGTTGACTAGGATATGAACCCCGACCACAGTGTCCAAAGTCAGCAGTGTCACCCACTGAGCCACCCAGGCTCCCTCAACGTTTTCTAATAATGTTACATTCAGGGTGCTATTATTGTCTCCAGTTCAAGTTTAGTGCGAAGGCTAACTGTGCACGTATGGGTGGAGTTTTTTTTTTTGGTATTTTCATAGATGAGTGTGGTTAGAAAGGGATGCTTGCACGGAATCCCCAAAAAGTGATGGAAACGGATCTTCTAATTCCTTTTAATTTCAGCGCAGCCAAAGCACGTGGTCTACACAGCAAAAGTATAAACACACCCGCTGGAGTCCAGATAGGAAATAAGATGCACACAAAGTACATTATAGAAACTGCAAGATCCCCCCTTGTGGATAAAATGGTGGTCACTGTGAAGTGTGCACTTCATCTTCCACCACAATCGTGCGTCTGTGTGTGATAACCCTTCACTATCTACCTACACACACACACACACACACACACACACACACACAGTTGTGACACAGCAAGATAGAGTGCTTTGATTAATTAAAAGACGATAATAATAATGCACTCAATGAATTGATTTGTATAGTGATTCAGAGGGTTTGATGTACTCTGTTATCATATTTATTCATGAAATACAATTACATCCACCACACACGTCTGTGGAACTCAGAATGTGTCTGCCTGTGCTTCGATCAAATCTGCCAAAATATCAGGTGTGTTGAAGACATGAAAAAGAAAACACCCTCAGTTCACTGGAATGCCCAGCATGCCCAGCAATGCGGTCTGCCAAATTCTCAAAAACAGTAAACCAGACTTTCCGTGCCACAAAAATCCAGATGCGCCAATTTTTACGCCAAGAACACGTGCACTATCTATGAAAATATAGTCCTAAATGTATAGTACTTAAACTTCAAAATGTAAACCTGTCCAAAGTGTCAACGATTTTCACCTCTTGAGCCTGCCCAAATCCAATCTTCAAATCAGTCCGACATGTCAAAATAATTAACCCGTAGGTTAAGAAAACAACCCAGCATTTAAAGTGCTGAACTGACGAGTCATAAGTCCGACACCCCTCCACTATGTATCGACTGGGATAGGTCAGTTATTGATATGTGATTAAATTTAAAGTCATTCCAAACTTCAGTACAACTCATAGGACAATGTAGCAGGAGCCGAACCTGTATGTCAGTTTGGGGTTTGGTTGAATCCAGAAGAAGATGCAGTCTGGAAGGCCTGAGAAGAAAAAGATGCAAAACAAAGAGAAGTTTCTCTTTCTTTTTGCACTCCCTGTTCTGTGCTTTCATTGTGCCGTCCCTTTTATATCGTGGTCATACACAAAGCCGTTAAGAGAGCTGAGGCAGGGATATTATCATGAGGGATTATCTTCAGAATTTGAGGACAGTGTGTACCCGTGTTGCAACATGTGCCTCATCTGTTCATTCATGTTAATTTTTCACTTACACAGGCTGCTCATTCTCACCAGTAATTCTGCTTCAATGCAGCATGATGCAGCACAAGCTGTATCTGGTAAATATTACTGCCGACTGCAGTACTGAATTTAACATTTTATTATAGTTGTAGAATATACAGAAGTATAGTATTGGACAGTGGGCCGACACCCTACAGCAGGAGGTCCCCAACCAGAGGAAATTTTTGATTTTTGTCTAATTATTCAATTTTGAAGGTGAGCCCCCGATCATGATTTTACTTCCATTGTGTAAGATAGCAGCATTTTCACCATGTATGTACAGTATTTGTGTTTGATTGACAGTAAAAAGCTGAGTGGGGCGTTACTTATATAGGCGAACTTTTCTACATTTAGTACTAAAAGCACTTTACACTGTTCCCTCATTTACCTAGTGATGACAATTCATGAAGAGCAAATGGGGGTTCGGTATCTTGCACAAGGACACTTCGACAAGGTCGCAATGGCCATGGATTGAAGCCCCAGCCTCTGGATTGGGAGATGACCACTCTCCCACTGAGCCATGCCACACCGAATGTTGGTTTGCTGTTCAACAGTTTTGTGCCATCCTTGAATGTTTTTTTATTTATTTATATTTTTTTTTTTGCAAGAGAGCCCTTTGCACTTTGGTGATGTACATGGTACATCGTGGTTATTTTGTAGTTTTCTTCAAACCCTTTGTTGTTGGGTGAATGTAGTGGCATGTAAAATTGAGAAATCTCATGTGAAAAATAAAAGACATTAAATTGATGTATTTGGCATTCCGCTTGCATTTTGAATTTTTGTCCATATTTCCAATGGTTCAACGTGGTCCCTCAGCAGCACTGATGGAAAATGGTGGCCCCCTACAGGATTTAAGTTTCCCATTCGTAGTGTAGGGCTAATGAGTTGCAAAATTCTACTGGTGCATTAGTTTTTTTTTCTATTCTGGCAACTACAAACAGTTGCTGCTTTTCATTGTTTATACTCTTTTGGGCAGCACAGTGGACACGTGGATAGCACATCTGCCTCATAATCCTGAGGGTGGGGGTTCAAATTTGGGTGCCTGCCTTCCCATGTGGGGATAGCATGTTCTCCCCATGCTTGTGTGGGTTTTCTACACTACTTCGGTTTGCTCTGACTTTCCAAAAACACGCATGTGAGGTGAATTGAGACTCTAAATTGTACATAGATGTGAGTGTGAAAGATTGTTCTTATCTATACAGGCCCTGTGATTGGCTGGTGGCAGGTCCAGGCTCCAGCTCACTGTGATATAAGTGAGGAAACGTGAAATAGAAAATGAATCGATGGATTCATTGGTTTGTTGATTCTTCTCGTTCTGAATGCTGAAGGAAAAGAAAACTACATTTTGACTCCTCCAGTACACTATTTTCAAATTAATCACTTGTCCTAAAAACAGTATCTTGACACATTTAAATTTGATTAGATGACAGAACATTTGATCATATAACATCTGGATATTGTCAACCAAAAATGATGCATTCTTTTGACAAATTTAATAATGAAATTTACCAAAGCTAAATCACGGGCGTTTGAAAACTCAAGATTGTAAACTTATTGCAGGTGATGACACACGGCAAGGCAAACAGAATGTTATCACCGTCACAAACAGCAGTAAATATGGAACATGCTGCTAAGTCCTTAACTGGATTACACAAGGTGGCCTCTTCTGTGAAGGTATTATGCATAGTTGCATACTACAATTCATACATACTGCAGTACCTGTATTTAAATGGTAAATGGGCTGTCACTTGTGTAGATTTTTGTTACAACCTGAATTTGGTCTGAAAACAGGGAAAAATAATCATGACAATAAGTGTGCTGTTTCCTCAGCAGACTTCACTTGTGTGTACGATTTGCAGTGCATTCCAAGGAAAAAGGGCATATTAAATCGACATTTACATGAAATAAAATCATACATTTGCAGTCAATTCTCTCTTAACCCAATGATTTCTGCTCAACAAGAAAAGGCACCATTACATTTGTCAAAATGTCTAATAGTCAATGTAACATCAAAAACCTTCCATCTTCTCATACCAGTGGAACTATGCTTACATTTAGCTCCAAAGATAAACTACCCCTAGTTTACCAACCTTCCTCTATTAGCAAATGGACACACACACACACACACACACACACACACACACACACACACACACACACACACACACACACACACACACACTTACTCACACGGACACGCACACACACACACACGGAGTCACTGACGCTTGCATGCACTCACGCACGCACATGCAGTCATTGACGCACGTCCGCGCACGCACACACACCACTAGTGAAAGGGGTAGTCCCCTTTATTGTGCCTGAGTGTGTTGAAAAGACCTGCAAAATGCACGGAGTTTCTAACTCAGGGGTGTCAAACTCATATTTGTCACGGGCCATATTGTAGTTACGGTTTCCTTTGGAGGGCCATTATGAATTTGGGGAAACCCTATAAATGATTAACCCCCTCCACATGCAGTGTTGCATACACAGCGCACAACAAATTGATGAATAACTAGTTTTAAAATCAGAAGTCAAGAATAATGACTGTTTTGTGAATTACATATGACCATTTGAAATTTTGGTTCAGACTTTAGCACGCATCATGGAACGTGACATGCTTGATTTGCTTTCGCGGGCCTCATAAAATGATGTGGTGGGCCAGATCTGGCCCCCGGGCCTTGACTTTGACACCTGTGGTCGAACTGATCATTTCCTGCTGTGGTACAAAATGACTTTCGGCAGTAAAATAATTGAATGAATGAATGAATGAATGAATACTTTATTGTCATTGCACACTTGTTACAACGAAATTCTGCAGGAGCCTCCACCCCCAAGTGCGTCGCGAAATATAAAAATATAAAAAATATATAAATACATTGCACTCCCCTAGACCCACACACAATGACACGCACACGTTTAAAATTGATATTCAGCGTTATGGAATGGATTTTTTTTTTTTTAAATTGTGATAAGAATATGTTAGATATTCGGCACTAGTTAAGGTACAGTCAAAGTTGTCTTACAAAATGAT
>CAAKHF010025417.1:1796-14900 GCA_901007745.1 Hippocampus kuda | reverse complement strand
ATAGGGACAGCTTCCTTTGAACTCATTCACTCCCAAAGACGTTTTTAAACGTCTTTTCAGACTTGGTCCAGAATTGGCTGGCACTGAATGAGTTAAATGATCGAGGATTCCCATCGTGCTGCCACAAAAGGCAGGTTTGCATCGTAGTGAGTATGTAAGGTGAAATGTGCCATAACCGATGGACTCTGTTGCCAACAACTTTGGCTACTTTCCCCACACCGCTTGCGTTGACCTCCCGGATGACCCGGGTTACAGCTACTGCACATGCAGACGGGCCATACAACCAGTAGGAGAAGCGCGAGACGAGGCGGTTTCCAGAGAAAAACAATGCTCCGGATGGATGGATGGATGGATGGATGGATGGATAGATAGATAGATAGATAGATAGATAGATAGATAGATAGATAGATAGATAGATAGATAGATAGATAGATAGATAGATAGATAGATAGATAGATAGATAGATAGATAGATAGATAGATAGATAGATAGATAGATAGATAGATAGATAAATAAATAAATACAGTTGACTTGACTTGATATCAATGAGTGAGGCGTCAAATATTAACTTTGATGTCGAGAATTTTCGTCGACTCATCTTGACAGGTGATGACGAGCGATTAAGGATACGGGTTCCATTGACACCGGAAATCTTAAAGTCATCCAACATCTGGACGACCATCTCCCGTTTCGGATCATCAGGGTCAGAGTTTCTCACCTGGGCACAAAAAATAAAACCCCAACAATCAGTATCGGACTTGTATTAATGTACTCCGAGTGTGACGCTGAAATAGCAACTGAACGGAAAGCCGAGCGCCGTTGCGTGCGTTTATATTCGTCCTTGTGAAAGCATCGACTTACAGACTTAAGAAGTTTGATCTCATCCACTGCCGTTTCCGTGTAGTGTTCTGCACTCTTGACCACCTTCATGGCAACAAACCTTTTCATCCTACGAAGCACAGAGCAAAAAAGGTCCAGCTGCCACTGGAAGGCATCCCGGCGCGGAGACTGCAGTGAAAATCGAGAACAAAGTTGCCTACTGGATGTCGCGGGCGAGCCACACGGTGGAGAAATGTCCCCAGCCCAGTTTCCGGATGACGTGATACTTTCCATTGTAAAGGTCGCCTACTTTGACATGATGGTAGCCCCCTGGAAGAGAAAACGGAATTTGCGTCGAAAGATCCGGTCTACGGGGCCACGGACGATATTAACGCTCAGCTGTCACGTGCCTCCTGCCAAGACGTGAATTGCACAGGCAAGATCGGAGGAAGGCTTCAACCAAACTCACCTTTGCAATAGTCGTTGGGATCCTCCTGCTCTTCATCGTCGGAGCCCAGAATCTCCTCGGGTTCTTCCGGTTCTTGGGGTGAGGATTCGTGTTGGGCCTGCTGACGACTTCTGGGATGTGCCGGCTGCCTGTTGACAAGCCAGAAGTCCGCCTTGACCAAAGCTACTCAAGTTGACTTTTCATTCAAATGCCGGGGACGGACGGCGTCATTTAACAATGATTGCGTGTGTAGAAGGGACGGACGATGAATCGGGATTTGGCTTTCCTTGATCTTTAAAACGTTAGAACTGAAGAAAAAAATGCAGCTTATTTCATCTTCGGCAGCTGGCCAAAGTCAAGCCTCTCCTTTCTCTGGTGGGCACTTGGAAACAGTCGTTCATGTTTTGGTCACATCCCAGCTGGATGACTGTCATGCATTTGACTTTGGAGTCAGCCAATCCTCCATGAAGCGTCTCCAGTTGGTCCAGAATGCTGCCGCTCGCCTCTTGACTGATACTCGTAAGAGGGAGCACAGAACTCTGGCATCCCTTCACTGGCTCCCTTTTTCGAGTTCTTTTGAAGCTCCTATGATTTGTTTTCAAATCTTGAAATGGACTCGCCCCACCTGACCTCTCTGAGCTCCTCCGCACCTGCTCGATGCCCCAGGTCAGCGGACCAGACGCTATTAGAGGAACTGAGAACTAAGCGGGGGCTCGGAGGGGATGGAGCCTTTTCCGTTGCCGCTCCCTCTCTTCGGAATGAACGTTGGTCAAGCCATCCTTGAAACTCGTCTTCAAACTCATCATTTTGATTCTTCGGCTTGTGACGCCGCAAGTGACTTGATTTTGAGTTGGACAGTCTTTGTGCTTTCTTCTGTCTTTGTTACGGATTTCTTGTTTTATTGCTTGTTGTTGTAGAAATGATTTTTGCTCCACGTACAGCGGTGGTTGTATTTGATTGTGCTCTAGAAATACACTTGAGTGGAGTTCCACTCACAAGCTTTCGCTGCTCATTTTCAGGGCAAAGAAAATAACAGAGTAGAAAAAATATGATTTAACGTTAGAGTGCATCATGCATCAATGTTTTCCGAGTAAACTGCACTCATGATGTTGCGTCTATACCGCAAGCATTTTGGGCCTGAATTTATAAAATTCAACCGTTAACGCTCGCATATTTTTGCATTTGAAGTATCCTCTCTCTTGTCTCTCGTTGAACACGACTTGCTCTCTTTTGATGATGAAATGTTCATGGCTCAACAAAAATGTTGCCGTTTTTTTTCTTTCCTGATCCATTCATCCAGCATCGGTTTGTTTGTACTCGTCATTTCCTCAGAGGACTGCCCGGTGAACCTTGACCAGTACAAAAGTGGATCGCCCGGCAGATTAAACCTTAAACCTGGCACAATTATCACACTCGAGCCTGCTGGAAAGGCGCAGAGCTGAAAGGAAACCAAACCACGAGCTCAATGATGGCATGATGTAAGCGTTCATGCAATACCGCTAGCTTTGTTGTCAAGCACGAAATCGCAGACGTATTTTGTTGAATAAAAACGTTACACTTGTTACACGCATGATTACCATGCGCATGGATGAATAGTAAATCAATGCTGTCGAAAATTTGCGATGCAGGGGCTTCAGACTATCGCTTTGTTACCATTTTAGTGTGTCGTGGACAGCGCACGCAGTGGCCGGCATTCGGGCGTCCATCATGAGAGGCGCCCGGCCGCCACATGGGGAGAGGCGGGGTTTTAGCGAGCCAGCAGTCTTTCTTCCGCGTTACAAAAAATAACCACTAAAACCAAATCGTACTTCAGAAGAAATTCAATCGGCATTGTGCCAAAGGTAAGACAGAATCATATCTTTGTCTATAGTGAAGCGGGGAAAGCTTAAAATCACATGATCTCGGCCACGTCACAAAAATAAACGACACGTGATTATAAAAAGTGGCAATTATTTATTATTTTGTCATAAACATTTTACACACACATTGTAACTTTTTTTTTTTTTTTCACATCTGCCCGTTCTGAAATTTAAACGTGACCCCTGCACACCAAAGCAGCCATCTCGTTAACTCTGCGTCCCGCATCCTAGACGCATCATTTTCCCGCCAGACGCAAGGTTCCAAATAATGTGCGTTTTTGGGACGCATGGAAATTTCTCAGTCAAAACAAACAAAAAAGAGAAACAAAACGACAGTAAATCTTTTCTTCCAGCGACGATCGCAATTTGATAATCGTCGCCATTGTTGTTTTGATCTTGCGATAAGTAATCTCTCATGGCGAGACTTCCGTTCTTGCGAGACGAGATTGGCCTTCAACCTCGCGGAAAGCAGACGATTGCCAAGTCGTGTAACGTTAAAAAAAGTGTTGCGAAAGTTTATTGCAAAGATATCACAGAGGAAGCAGCTAAAGTTGGATCGCTTTTTTAGCGATAATAATCTTGTATGCCTGAATTATTTACATTTTTGCAGCATTTGTTTATAAGAAATAAACCTATTATCAACCTTTATTGTTGTTGTGTTATTATCATATGCAATTGAATAAGTAGACCATTTCAGAATTCAAAATTTGGGACTCTCTAAATGCATAATGGGACTCATACTTTTCCGAACAGCGAGTCCCTGGGACTCGCACGGCTCAAACTGTAAAATTATCACTGCCAAAGTTCACAATTGAACCGGCCGAAACAAAAAGTGGAGGAAAGAAAGAACTAGATGATCAAATGTCAAATTCAGTCGCATTCTTTGAGGAACAGAAACAACGACAAAGCCAACCAACATCTCTTCAAGGAGGAACTGAACCCTGTGCAGTCGATTTGGGACTTTTCTCCGAGTGCCATGGACGGAGAACGCTGGCACACCGCGTTGATCATGTGTTGATCATGTGGAGTGGTTTACTTGTATGTGCCGCTTTCTTCCATCAATGTATCCCGCCTCAGGGTTCCACGTAGTTTTCGGAAGAACACCACACTGAACATGGGCTTCTTTGTTTTCACGTTTTATACAGTCCCAAATCTGAGCTGTTACATAAGAAATCCAGCACACGCTATTGATTGCATCTTTAGTTTGGGGGGGGTTGAATGGGGGTTAAAACTGTCGGTATGGTACTTTATGAAGGTGATTTGCCATTCGAGCAAAGTAGTTAGTAGAGGTGTGGGTGGGGGGGATGATGATCCTAACATCGTGCATTCGGGAAATGCAGTTTCTTTTTTTTTAAGAATGCAGTTGGACATCCGAGCTTCACACCAGGAAGAGCCTTTGGTGTTTTATTTCTCTCATTCAGCATTTTTCTTGGTGCTCTTACATGAATATTGTGAAGTAGTGTGACTGAAGTGAAAACAAATATGCCTGTTTTTTTTCTTTTTGCAGCTTCCTTTTTGCGGCAGACTGGTGGTAGGCTTCAAAGAACATCATGAACTTTGCTGACACGCAGTGCTTCCTCAAACATGGCAAAAGAGAGTTTTTGTCAGATTCGAAGCCCTTGAGCGACTCTCTCTGTTCAATAGGTTTTTGAAAACAATCATCCGAATGACAATAGATACAATCAAATCCAAGTGTTGATGAAAATGTGTGGGCTGTTGAGGGATAGCAACTATCACTGTGGCACACCGAGCAGGAAATAACAGTGAAAAAGCTCACTTTTTGCTGGTCTTCTTGGCTTTTCCCCTCTTTTTCCTCGCCTGCAGAGCCAAAACTGTGGAAATAAGATGCAAATTGTTTGCTTAGGCCGATTCAAGTACAGTGATCCCTGGCGACTTCGCGGTTAACTTATTGCGGATTCGGTGCATTGCGGATTTTTCAAAAATATTGATTTAAAAAAAAAAAAAAAAAAGAGCGAAAATGCCACAAAGACCCGCGAGAGGCAGCGAAAGTCAGCAAAACAGCAGCGAGTCACATTGAGCAACATATATAGTAGTTCATGTTTATGTTTATTGTATTTTGTTCTTTATACATTCACCTAACCGACCTTATTCATCTTACAGACACACACACACACGCCTCAGGTCTGCGGACCAGACATTATTAGAAGTGCCAAGAACTAAACTGAGGCTCAGAGGGGATCGAGCCTTTTCTGTTGCTGGTCCCTCTCTCTGGAATGACCTCCCACTGAACATTCGGCAAGCCTCCTCGCTGCCCATCTTCAAAACCCTCCTCAAAACTCACTTGTATTCTTTGGCATTCGACTCAGCGTGACTTAGATTTGTTCTCGGTTTTACTGTTTGGTGCTTTCTACCGTCTTTATTACCGAATTGTTTTACTGTTTATTATATATGTTCAATTGATCCATGTACAGCACTTTGTATGCAGCGATGGCTGTTTGAAAGTGCTCTAGAAACACACTTGACACACACACACACTTTATATATATATATATATATATATATATATATATATATATATATATATATATATATATATATATATATGTTAATTGCGGCCTTTAAATGAGCATAATGAAGTTATACGTTTTACTCCAATGTGAAGGTGCTTTTCTGACCAGGTTTTCAAGAGGCAAAATAACACAAAGGCGTTCCGAACACACTTTGCATTTTGACAGATTTTATTTGGAGGGAAATCCTGTCACGTTGCTATCA
This sequence comes from Hippocampus kuda, assembly GCA_901007745.1. Lineage (NCBI taxonomy): Eukaryota > Metazoa > Chordata > Actinopteri > Syngnathiformes > Syngnathidae > Hippocampus > Hippocampus kuda. The sequence goes on along the minus strand of CAAKHF010025417.1, from coordinate 9,041 downwards.
GTGCATCTCAAAAGCGAGTCCATTCAAACTGATTTTATCGAGCGCTTTAAAAACAACGACAGCTGCATCCAAAGTGCTGTGCATAAAAGTACAAATCAGACATGCGTACAAAAAGAAGTAACTTTATATGGGTGAGTTATCGTTGGTGCTGAGTTGTCAGGCATTTATTTTTAGTTATGCAGGAATTGGTAATTGAAAAAAAGGATTTGGGATCCCAGTTTGGTGTATGTTTACGGTAACGCTGCTAAGTATGAACATTTTCAGGGTGGGGGCGTGCACTATTCGTCTATTTTAGACCCGAAGGTAAACTAGATTTCATAATTTTTGTTCACACACAAGAAACCATCATTTTTATTATTATTGTCAGTGTCACACCGGAAGGCCACGAGCGCCTATGCATCTTTTATCATCTCGGAAAGCAATTACAGCGTTAAACCCAACAACCAGAGTACCCAGCCCAAGGTGACAAATGTTAGTAACAGTGCAAATTTCAGACACGCGTACGAGTAATTCCTAAAGGAATGGCGTGATGATATAAAATATGAACAATTTAGAGGGGAAAAAAGGCATCGCAGATGTCACAGAAAGAACGAGAAGCTTCTCTGTGCCGAGCTAATCCTCGCAGGCTAACGCTAGCTCATCGCGGCTGACTGTACGAGACAAACGCGTTCCGATTAAAACATTCACGCGCGTCTGCGTCCAATAAAACTTCCCATATACGGGGTGTAGCGGCAATTGCATGGCGTCACGTTCGTCGCACAGAGTTTCGCCGACAACGTGTGGGGCAAACGTTTACCTTTTCTCTCCATGTTGTAGCTTAGCTGTTAGCCACAGCGCCAGTGACCAAATGTTCTGCGCATGCGCAATGGATGAAAGGTCCGAGAGGGCTCAGCTGGTGACATCAACGGCGGCGCCGGTCAACCACTGCGCGTGCGCAGAACAAAGTGGATTTGGTATGACAATCAACGTTTGAAATGGATCGTTTCATGATCGCCGATTAGGACTTGAATGACGGCAAATTAAAAATCGAGGTAGCAAAAATGTCACCAAAATGACAATAAAAATCAATGGAAAAAAACAAGACTCATTCATTGTACTACATTATTAATGTATTTATATACTATGCTTGGATTGCCTTTTTTTTTTTGACACTTACCGAGTCATTGGGTCCATATGAAGGCTCTATATAAATCTAAGATGTTCTAATTTAATCTATTGTTTGTGTTGATTTACCTACACCGTTTCATCAGAAATACAATGGAAATACATCCTAAAATAGTGTGTGTGTGTGTGCGCACACGTTTTTCTTCTTTTTCAGAAAACACAAAAAACGGAACTATATTCTAATTATCGTCTACATTTTAATATTTCATGTTCTTTTTTTACATCTCCAATAGGTCAACACTGCCATTGAAATGATAAGATCTTGGTTTACATTAAAATATTTTGTACTATATTTCATCACATATCAATGTATAGCAGGTCAACTTTTTTTTAATGATTACGTTTACACAAGACACGAAAACATACAAAAGGGACGTCTTAAAAATAGTTTTTATTTTGCTTATCAAATGACAAGTCGATACTCTGTTGGACTGAAAATAGATGGGAGTTCTCATTTATAAATACATCCTCCACAAAGTATAAATAGATCTGAAATAGCTCTTTTACACATTTAAGTAGTTTTTCTATTGCCACATTATGACACTCACATAGCAGTCAACGCAAAAAAAAAAAGAAGAAATATTTGGGCAAATTATGGACAGGGATGCACAAATCATTGTAAATGCGGCACATTTGTCATACGCTTTTGTGTTCAACTTTGAATTTGCAAAAGTTGTCAACACTTACGGTCAAATAGAAAATGCTGAATCAAAAATATTGTCAGAACACCCGTGTCAATGTTGCAGCTTAACCTGATGAATGGCGGATTAACATTTACTTGAGTTGACAAAATATTTGCAAGAACGCAAGGTCGCACAGCTCTCAAGTGCCACGTTCTTCAGCATCCGAGTCTCACAGCGGTGAGTAAAAATGGGATTTGACCGAAAACAGACGAGATGAAAATGAAACTTGTTTCACGGATGATGACAAGGAGCATATTTAGTGGTTTGACGTTTTCCTCCGGGAGCAAGAAGCCTCGTGAAAGGCAGACTGGTCGGTGCTTGCTGCGTGGCCGGAGAGCTTGACGGCGGATGCAAAAATATTTACAATTTGTCAGATGGGATCAGGAGGGGCTTCTCGTTACTCCATGTCATCCTCGTCGAAGATGGGGGGCTCGAAACTGCACACCTCCTCGTAGGTCAACCCTGCAAATCGTCAGAACGTGCAATTTTTATCCCAGGGAGCTAATCAGATTGCATTCAATGTTTTTAGATTACATTCAATGTGGGGTTCTTTTTTTTTTTTTTTCACCCAAAATATTCTGTCAGAATTTTGAAGGCGGCGCCACGTAAACGTGCATCAGAGTTGAGGGCATGAAGACGATGGACGTACGTTTCCACTCCTCGATCTCCAGCTCGCGGCTCTCAAAGCTCTGGTCGTACGGTTCGGCCTCGGGCTCGTCGTCGGGGTCGTGATACTGAGTGAAGTACGGGTGGGCCAGCGCCTCGGCCGCCGTGATCCGCTTGTCGGTGTCCAGAACCAGCATTTTCTCCAGCAGGTCGACGGCTTCGTACCAGAGCGAGAGAGAACGGATGTTAGCACTCGACTCGTTTTTAGGAACATGCTCAAATAAAATAAAAATTGGGGCCGCAATACAGTTATAACGTACACCCGAAATGAACTTGGAACATCTGCGAAATGTGCAAATGTCGCGTCTATATTTTGGCCCGATTTGATACAGTTCCCCCCCGCCCCATGTCACGTTTGGGGGTGTGCAGCTTTTGCAACCAGCCAGTTTAGTACCTTGCGGATTGGCACCAATAAACACGTCAGCAAAATTCCTCTTGGGCATGTGCGCCAAGGAGCTGATGTAGTTCCTGGCCTGTGGGAAGAATCAAAACAGTTCCATCAAAGCTTCTCACGAGTCGCAACATGTTGCACACATTCGGTCCATGCGCATGACTTCATGCTCCGTGCATTTTCTTGTCGCCACTCGCTTACTTCTATCAAGGGCTGGGTGATTCATCGATATTAGCAAATGGGCAATCTTCAACTTTATTGCTAAGGGACATGGTTTTTTTTTGTTTTGTTTTTTTTTAACAATAATTTTGCAGTTCAAAAAGAGCTTAGCCTCGGCTAGGACGCAGACAAAGAGCAGACTTGCTTTCAAATGGTTTTGCATCATCAGAAAGAGGCCCTGGCGAAAGGAGAATTTTCCCTGAAAATTGCCAAAAACGCGGTGCGCATTCACATGTTGGGAAAGCGCTCATTTATCCTCACGTTAGAATCTTTTGACCCGAGGAATGGATTGCCACATTAAATGACCCCGGGTGTGAGTGTGAATGTTTGTCTTTGTGTGTCCTGCGATTGGCTTGCGACCAGTTCAGGGTGTCCCCCGCCGGCTGGCCGGCTTGTGAGGATAAGCGCAACGGAAAATGGCCGACATGGACGGAGCTGAAGCGTTGGCATTGTCGCCTCCTCTTCGCCGTGTAGTCCATGACGCGCCTCAATTGAAATACGATTGAAAACGATTTCGATACATCACCTTATGATGACTGAGAGCTTTATCAAAAACCAAAACCACATCAAGGTTTTATTCCAAATCCTTTTGTGGACCGCCGAGCGGTCGGTGAACAAACCGCTCGGCGTGCTCACCTCGTGGCTGGGCATCCGGTTTATTAGCGACGCCGGCGGCGTTCCCGTCAACCGCATTATCTGCTGAAGTTGGTTTATGTCTACGAGACTGGTGTCAAGGGGGAGTATAGCGACAGGGGCAGAGTTAGTTAGCAAAGCCTCTTTGGGGGCGGGGGGGTGTTACACTGTTGCTACGCTGAGAAGCAAACGGCACGCTTCGAAGCCGAAGGGACAGAAGGCAAGCAGGCGGAGGACAGAAGACAAAAGTGGGAGATGGCGCAAAGCCAGCGTCCACAACCATCAAAAACATACTTTGGCTGTTTTGGGAATCCTTCACTCTTTCCAGACTCCCAAATGACTATCCGGGGGGCATTCTTTTGCGGTGGGCTAATATCGTCAGGGTCCCCAACCGTCCGCGGCCCGTTTGGGAGACACGCCTGCGAGCCGTGAGCAATTTTGCTTCATCAGACGAGACGTGGAAAACGTGAGCGACTTGAGCCTCCTTCTAACATTGCTTTGGAAGTTGAAATCAACAGAATGAAAGCCAAGAAATGAAAGAAGAAGCAGCACAGAGAAAGGAATAGTCACGGGTTGAAGCAATATACAGTCAAACATCGGTTTTCAAATGTCTCTTGTTCTCGACCAAATCGGTTTTCGACCAAAAATTTCGATTTTTTTTTATGCCTCGGATTATGACCGAAAATCGGTTCTCGACCAAACTGAGCGCACATGAATGCGCCACTTGACTCCTCTCGCCTTCCTTACACGAGGAAGTGCCGCTTCCTCGTGTAGCGTTATTTGTGAGCAGAGATGTTCAATCAAGATTTTTTTTTTTTAAAGCGTAGTTTCGGTTTTCGAACAGCCTTCTGGAATGAATTATGGTCGAAAATCGAGGTATGATGACTGTACATTGAAACGCGCGGCTGACAGGCAGCCATGACTTCCGAAGATGAAGCCGTTTTGACAAGAGAACTTCCTCCCTTAGCCCAAAGCGGCGTGGAAAAGGACGCCGTTGTGCGTGCTAATGTCATCAAAGACGAGGCAATACAGGACACCTGCTGAATCATTTCAACAAGTGGCGCCCAAGCGATTCAAGTGGAAAGCGTGAAAATGCGAGAAGAGTTTGCCGGCCCACGTAAACACGAGCAGTTGAGTCGCTAATTACGAGCAGGCAGCCAGCGGATGAAAGCAGCAGTCAATCGTGTCACATTTGCAAGTAGCAATGATGCTAACGCCGTACGTAGGATCGGAACTTCAAGAATGATTCCGTTAACAACATAAGGCCTATTTATTATTCCTAATTGGTCCATTTCTTAGTAGTTCACCGTGTTATTTTATTTTATTCTCCATTTGTTGTGCGGTCGAGTAACACGGGTTGAAAGGAATAAATGTTCATAAAATGTTGAATGACTCTATTATGATCTTTGTTGTCAGGAGGCACTGGGGCTGTAAATTTCCCCAGTGTGGGACAAATAAAGGATATCTTATCTTATCTTAACTTAGGAGCAGTGCTCTAAAAGTGGCAATTTAAAAGCGATGGGAAAAAATGGTTGCCGGTACGCAAAGAGCACGTACTTGTCTCAACCGGTCTGAGACATAAAAAAAAAAAAAAAAAAAGCGCATGATTTAATTGTGATCAACGGTTGCTTTTCATGTTGCATCGAGGGCAATATAGCGAACTCACGACGCACACCGACAACATGGTTCAGGAGTTGGGGGCTAGTGAGCGATTCCCAAGAAAGCCTCTCATGTTTGATGATGCAATGCAACACATGCGGCCGGCGATGCGGCGCGTCGCCGAGCAAAACGCCTCGGCTTGTCGTCGGCAACTCACGGACTCTGAAGAAATTTTCATCAAGAGCTCAGGCCCCGGCGTTCCCACCAGCAGCATGATTAGCTTCAACTGATCAATATCTACCAGCATGTGTTCAAGGAAGACGCTGACAAACAGAAGAACGGAAACCACGGGAAACCGCTCGGGAGTTTTCGGCCTCCTCGCCGCGCCCGCCGCCAAACTGCTGCTTGATCAACGCGTCGACCGAGGAGAGGAGACGAGGTGCGTCGGGACGCCTCAGCGGAGGGGGGGCCGAAAAGGGAAAGGAAGAGGAGGTGCGGGTGCAGCAGGAGGATGTGCAAGGAGGAGGATGGAGAGAAGAACAAAAGGAAGAGCAGGCTCGGGAGAAAAAGGAGGGCGAGGAGGAGCAAGACAGAGAAAAGGGGAAGATGGTGAACAGAGAGCGCTGACCACTGGCTGCCGATCGATGCAAAAACCCATCAACGAATGGAGCGGGATGAGGAGGAGGAGTTGAGGACCGAGGAGGTGAAGAAGAAGATGGGAGTCAAAACGGGTGGCGGTGGAGGAGCTGAACAAATCCAAATCATGGAGAGGAGTGAGTGGCGGGTGGGGAGGAAGGACAGCCGGGGATGGAGGAGACAGAGGGAGAGAAGAGCAAAGAAGGGTGGAGGAGGTATCAGAGGGAGGAGGACGACGGCTGGGGGGAAATGAGGAGGAAGAGGAGAGGACGACGGTGAGGAGAAGGATGAAGTCAAGATGCTAAGATGAGGAGGAAGGAGGAGGAAGAGGAGTCTCAAGGAGGCGGAGGAGCAAAAGGACATGGAGGAGATTGATGAGGGCAGGAGATGGAGGAACAGGAGAAAAAGGAGGAGGAGATAGGAAGGGTGGAGCGGGAGAGAGAAACACAAGTAGGGACAAAGAGGAAAGAAGGAGTGGGTGGGGCAGGCGGGGGGTGACGAGAAGGAAAAAAAATTGCAAGGCTGTCTTAAATTCTTGGGCAGCCTGCTACCAAAACAACATCTGCTATCTCCACCTTCCCCTGATGAAAATATGCACGGAAGCTAGTCCCCCCCCCACCATCACCCCCTCCTCCATACACTCCCTTGTTATCACCGTCTTCATTGTTTTGTCTTGTGACCTGTTGTAACTGTCATATGCTTGTGCAGGAGTTTTTTGCCGAACGCAAATTATCCTCAAAATGAGGATAGTTTGAGCGTGTTTTTTTTTCTCCCCCTCTCCCTCCCTTGTGGTTTCTTTCTGACTTCCGGGTTGAGTGAACGCTGGCGCGTTTTGGCTGCCGCTGCTCAACCCGTATTGTTTTGTGGTTTTTTTGTTATTGTAAAGTGTCCTTGGGTGTCTTGAAAGGCGCTTATAAATAAAATGTTTGACTATTATTCTTATCAGAGGAAAGCAAAGAGAAGTGGGAGAGTGAGAAGGAGGAGCTTGAGGGGGAGGTCCTCCGGCATCTTGCAAGCTCGGCCGTTCCTTTGAAAGCTGCCAACAGACGAGGAGGCCCGGCGCCGAGGCCGCGGCTGAGCGAGGACTCGTGTCCGGCCGCCGGGAGCGCACAATGCAACAACTGGTCGTCCGCGACCACTCTCGCGAAGAAAAAAAACCTCTTTTGTTCACAAGCGATGGCGGCGTACCCGTCTGCAACATGATAGGAGATTCGATTCGTCATGTTGAAAAGCCCCGGGGGGGGGGGGGGGGTG